>JAVSBS010015626.1:0-21946 GCA_033124195.1 Coracias cyanogaster | reverse complement strand
GGACCGGGCAGCCCGGGCGCAGCTCTGCGGGTCTGGGCTTCTGCTCGCCCCGTGCTCCGCTCGCCGGGTCAGCCGGTGGAGGGGATGGGGGGGATTAGCCTCGGCCCCCTCAGCGTCGGGGCGACCACTTTCCCGGCCAAGCCTGTGAGGTAGCTGGGTCCGAGACTTCTTAGTCCTGTCTCTGGGAGGCTGGGGGTGTCCGGAGGGACGGGCATGTACTCTGTGGCGTCCCTTACTCAAGGCAGCCTCTCGCAAGGAAGCTCTCATGCCGCCGGTTCGCCTGTTGCCACGGCAGCAAGGGTGGGCCAGGACTCGGTAGGGCACCGTCAGCAAGAGACACCGTGAGGTTGCCACAGAGCAGCCTGGTGTGTTCTTCACAGCCAGCCTGGCCTTCCTACACGGAAGGTGAAAGAGGTGGTTTGATTCTGGGCTGAACAAAATGCCTCCTCAAGAGGATCCTCCTCCACTCAAGTTCTGCCTCAGCTTCCAGCTGCTAGAACTCTAGAGACGTGCAAAGACCATGAAACAGCTGGTGGGATGGCAGACAAGCAGGGAATAAAGCAAAGCAGCAAGTGAGAGTCTCTCCAGCTCTGCACATTTCACAGCAGTGCTTGAAGTCCTGCTCTGGACCAGACACGGACCCTCTGCCACACAGCAGCAGCTCTGCCATGACTGCACATCACAGCGCAAGGACAGCTGCTGCTGAAGGAACAGAACAGCTTAGAGAGAGGCAACACTTGGCTTAACCTGCTTAATCACCCATTAAAGCACAGGTCTAAGCATTACCTACTACTGCCACTACAGTGCCTCTGGTCCCTTCTAAAAGCGCAGGCCAAGAGACCCAAGAATCCTGATGAGCTGCTGGTAGATTTCTACCAACAAAAAAAATCAAACTCTTAAAGGAATCCCACAGTCCCACCCTCTTACAAAACTTACACCAGAGGATACAGAAGCTGCACAGTGGATTATCCAGGCGACATTTATTACAGCATTTCAAGTACACAACGATTTTACTGATGGCTGTGAGCAGCTAAGATGCAAAGAGGTGCCAGTAGGAAAGGGTGACCTAGAACTAGCAGGCTGTGCCATTCTTGTAGGAAATTAATGCCTTCAGCTGAAAGAAGAGGAAAAGAAATTGTCTGACTAAAAGATTGAGCAAAGTTTGGGCATGGATAGTAGAAGATATTAAGTTTTTATTTGAGATCCCTTAAATTGGCAACTCACAAGTAGCAGAAGCTGTCTGCTATTGCACTCTTCCCTTGGTACCCCAAGGACCTCAAACAGCCGGGTGTGTTTTTTCCACCAAGAACAGGCAGCATTTTCCCTGGTGGGAATGGAGGCCTGCCGGCGGGCAGCTCTGGAGCACTGGCTCAGCACTTAGACATTTAGATCCCTGGCTTTGCATACTCACAAGTGAGAACCAGGCTGCTGGACTTCCACTAGTGAGGAAGCAGTGCAGGCTTTCAGCGAGAGCTCACTAAAACTACCAGCTCCTCCTATAAGGCAGCTTTAGGTCAGGACTTCTGGGTGCCTGAGCTGATGTTTAGAAAAGCAAGGACCACATGGCAACAAGACTTCAATGTCCTCTGACAATAACAAGGACTGTGCGTTTCCCAAGAACTGCTTCTGAAAGACAGGTCCTTAAAAATATCTTAAAGCAGAGACTCCCTCGTTGATGCACAAAAAGGGCATGGCCAGGGAGGAACTGAGCTTTGAAGTGATCAACTCATAAAAAGCACCTCACAAACCAGAAGCTATGGACTTTGCCTGGTTTGCAAGTTCTTAATTCTGCATTAAAGATAATAGCTGCCTCAACTGTGTTTTAGTCTCCTGCATCTATTAACAGGGAGCAGTAAAATTCAAGAGCTTAAAAAAAAAAAAATTAAATGCTTAACATTTAAAAGGGTGTCTGCAGAATGACTGTCCTTCAAGACTACTAAGCTCTGAGGTATATGATGGCAACTTAGTAGTCAGGCTAGCAGATGCAGTGGAGTTCCCAAGCCTCCTGAATACACCTTCATGAACCAAAGAAATCAATTCTTTCTAGCAAAATTGCTTAAAAATTTGTTTTCGGCAAAGATAATTTAAAAAATTCTGGTCAACAACTGATTTGCAAGTAAAAGAAAAAAAATATTCAAAATGGTAACAACACAATCTGTTCAATCAAATCTGATCCGATTACTACAAAAACACGCTAAGGACAGCCATCAGCTCAGATCCTGGCTGCTGCAGTGCCCTACTCCCACCTACCCTACAACTGTTCTTTAAAAATTTTTTGTCTCAGTGACAACCATGGAAGACAGGTCAGGATTTAATGACAGGTTTCAAACTGAAGGGCATACATACATTAAATTAACAGATTCAACCTTCAGCACACAAGAGTTTGATAGAGTTACTGGCTAGAGTCACAGAAAGTTCCAAATTTGAACAGTCTTGAACCACTTCCAGAAATTCCAATGGCTTTTGAATAGTTCCAACAATTAACGGGTATATAAAATGGAGATAGACTTCTCCAGCAGAAGAGCCGGGGCTCTTCCAGGCTAATCAGACCGCTGGTACAGAAGGGAGTTGATTTGACTTCCCCCACCTTCCCACCAGTCCACTAAAGACTATGATTTATTAAAACCTTCTTGATTTACTGACAGCTGGTTTAACAGGCAGACTGTGTCAATCATAGTGGATGGCAGTATAGAAGATTATCCAAACAACCTGTGCAGAGGAAAGGAAACAAAGGTTATTTTGATGCCTCTGGAGAGGTTTCAGACACAGAAAACAAGCCCCACACCTTGCTCTCAACAGAGGACTGGGGACTGAATTCCAGCTTTGAGATGGTCTCAGAGAGGCGTTAAGTACACCACGTACCACAAATGGTGACATTCAACTTGCTTGTCTTCTGAGGTGATGAGCTTCTCCATGTTAAAATCCCACCATGGTCCCTCTAGTGATTTAGAAATGCCACCAAATCAAGCACTGAGTGTATTCAGAGACTTGGGCAAAGGGAGTACGGGAAAAACAAAGATGCTCAAAACACCAGTTTGGATATAACTAGATCTAGATGAAGCTCCATCCTCCAACAGGATCTCCGGCACAGAGAATGGGAAGACATAAAAGTGGTAGATGCAGAAGTACAGCTGCCTGTTCCTACCAAGAAATTCTGGGCATTAATACCGTATTTCATAGCCAGCAGCCATCAGATTTGGGGATTTTCTTTCCCATTCAATTCCACTTACTAGATGATGTTAACACATCTCTCCCCTACCAGCACACCATCTCACCTGCCTTTCCCCCAGGTCTTTCCCCTCAGAAGGTGTACCAATGCAATTCACTAATCCACTTAAAGAACGCAAGAAGCATTACCAGAAACAGTGCAAAAGATGTCATGAATCCCTCCTTTGTTAGCTCCCACGTCCCACCATACTCCTCCTCATCAATCTGCTGGAAGCTGCTGAAGTAGAGGTACAGAACACCAGCATTGATCAGGCAGAATCTGGAAGAAAACAATCAGGAACCGTTGTTTTGGTGATGCAGGGTGCAGGTATCCAACCTGCCACACAGCAACATAGCAGTGAAACGTCTTTCAACTGCAGCAGAACAGAAGCAAAGAGGAGCGGTGTTCCTGCCACACTTCCCAGGCAGCTCAGTCAGGTCCTTAAAAGAGCAGCTCCAGGTCAGCTTACCTTAGCGCACACCCTACTGCTAGTGAGTCTCCAGTCAACAAAGGAGTTGTCAAAAGCTGGAAGAATCAGCAGATCTACAAACCCTGCAAGTGTTCCTATCCTGCAGATGAGCAACAGTCCTGCTCCCACAGAGAATCCCATTTCCTTTTGTGTGCCGCTCGATTTTGAGGCTGCTCAGAGGGAAGATTGTTGGACTCTATGCTCAGTGTTAGATCCCCTGTGAGGTCCCATGACCAAATGCAGTGACTTAGGGATGAGAGGCAGAATACTCGACAGTGCTCTCAGAGCCACATCTCTGGAGTTTAACTTGAGACAACGATTAGTGCTCTTTCCTCTGTGCCAGCAGTTATGCTGCAACAGAGAGAAAAAATGTGAACTCCTGTTTGTCCCTAGACAAGTTTGGCTTTAACCCAGCCCAGCTTCGGGCTGGGGCAGCCTGGGAAATGACAGGGACATGTCCTGGGAAGAAGGTCGTGCAGGAAGGGCAGTTTGGGAAGACACACACAGACAAGTTCAGTGACTAGCAACAAGCTGTAAGCAGCTCTGCGACTCCATATCACAGAGAGTCCATGCACACAGTTCTACATGTTTTTCATTTCCCCCGCTGTACACAAGCTAACTTCTACTTCTTATGAACATGTAATAATTTTAAAAAGCATTAATCAGGCTGAGGAGAGGGAAGGAGGCTGATGAAGACACGTTATGATTTACATGAATTTCACAACAAATAACAGTGGGGAACGCAGCGCTGGCTCTAAGAGGCAAGGCAGAGACTGCGTTTGGCCGGCACGCTACTTGGAGCACAACTTCAAACCGGACGCCAAGTAAAGGCCCAGTGTGAGAAAGTACACGAGACAGAAAAGGAAAGAAACCTTACACTGCAATTCCCACGAATCCCTTCAGTGGAACAACTCCCCAGATGATTCCCAAAATAACTGCAATGATCTGCCGGAACCAGTAGATCACATCTAAGAACTCGTCCTGAAGAGATAAAACACAAGAAAGATATTGGCATTTACTTTGTTTCCTTTTTTTAAAGTCCCTTACAGTTTGCAGTTGAAAATTTAAAACCCCCAACACTTAGTTTTCCATCCAAGTGTAAGATATTGGAGCAGATGAAAGCACCTCGTGGCATCACACACCCTGGCCTTCTCTGCTTCCAAATCACACAGGTGGCTTTGTCCTCCAGCGGGCCGACTGCAGAGGAGGACAAGTATCTAGTCCCCTTCTTGACTAAAGTTCCAGTCGATAACAATTCACTGGAATACAAGTGTCGAGAACCGTTGGCGCCTGGAGACTGTTGCAGCCACTCTCAGTGCCCCAGGCCCTGTCCTCCCCAGAAAGCAGTGCTACCAGCAGCCGGGACTCACACCAGCTCCAAACCGCAAAGTGCATCTCACACACGCCACAGGCGCCTCTGTGAGAGGCCCTGTGCTCTCTGCTCTGCGAGAACATCCCCAGGCTGTGGCTCTCCAACACAGAAACTCTCACAAGCTGCTCTTCTCTTGCTGTTGCCTTTTCGCTTCAGACCTGACAGAGTGGCTGAATTGGTAAAGGTATTTTTGCCTCCACTCCTTAAAGTCGATTATCTGTCTAGTTTTCTCTTAATACGATGCAGGAAGCTTTTCTTGAATCATAGAAGGGTTTAACCCAAAAGCCAAATTTAACAGAGGCACCTTCAAACAAAGGCAGTTCGTGTTTTCTCTGGCTCCGTCCCCAAGCAGGAGGGAAGAGCCGGCTCTGCCGCAGGCCGCAGAGGTGCCACATGTGCCTTCAGGAGGTGCTGGGAGGGCACGTTCTCCGGGAAAGAAAGGCCATGAGGGCCCCGTGCACCGCTCGTGCGGCGGGGGAGCCGCGGCTGGGCCGAAACACGGTGCCGTGTTCCCCCGGGATGTCTCCCGGACGACTGCCCGGCCTCAGCGGCGGGGCCGCAGGGCACCGACCACCACGGCCGAGACCGGCCCTCCCGACGGGCGAGGCCGGGGCACAGCAGCCTCCCGCGGAAGGCAGGAGCGGCCTCCAAGGACGCCTGCCCGGCACCCGCGGGAGGCTCCTCCGACACCTGCCCGCCCCCTCCGAGGGCGGGCCGGGACCCGCCGTGCCGGCCGCTGCCGGGCCTGCTACGGCCCACGCCTGCCCGCGACCGTGCCGCCTGCTCCTCGCCCCACAGGAGCTCGCCGCTGCCCGGCGCTGCCGAGCCCCGCCCGCGGCGGGAGGCCGCTTCTGTCCCGGGCCACAAAGCCCAGCGCCGGGGGAACGAGCGGCCGGGCCGGGGCAGCGACACCGCTGACCGGCCCCGGGACCGCCAGGCGAAAACGGGGCTCCCCCTCCACCGGCCCGTAAGGGGGCCGGGGCCCGCCGCCCCCGCGACGCCGCCGGGCCGCACCTTGTCGTGCCAGGCGGAGTCGCTGCGCAGCGCCTTGCCCCACACGGAGCCGCGACCGGCCGCGCCGCCGTTGGACACCGCGTGCTGCTGCGCGTGCGGCGGCTCCTCCCTGCGCCGCGCGCCGCTCATCCTCCTTCCTGCCCGCCCGGCCCCGCCGCCGGCCCGGAAGCGGCCGCCGCGCGCCGTGCCCCGCTCCGCCAATCGCTGCGGCGCCCGGCGCCCCACGTGACCAAGGCGAGCACCGCCCCCTCCTACGGCAGGCGAGAGGGGCCAGGCAGCGGAGAGGCGCTCGGGGCGGGGCCGGGGCGGGACTGGACTGGAGGCGGCGTGTGCACCCACCGCCGCTCACACCGTCCTGCCCGGCCGGTGCCGGGCCCGAGCCCGGGCTCGCCGTGAGGGCGGCGGCTGGGCTGGCAGCGGCCACGCGGGGAAACACACGCGTGTCGGGAGCGGGCCGCGCCGGGCATGACCGCGCCCGGGGCCCGCCGGGGAAGGGTGGGGGGAGGCCCCGCAAGGCCGTTCCTCCCCGGCCGGGCGGGAGAGCAGCTTCCGCGCTGGGGGAGAGGGGGCGGCCCGCAGAACCCCCACGGGACGGAGCCGGGCAGGAGCGGCCGCCTCGGGAGAGCCGGCTGCTCGCTGGGGACGGCGGCCGTTGCTCGCTGCGCTGTCGCTTCGCAGGCTCCCGGCAGCGGCTTCCCGGAGTCCGGCTGCGGGGCCGGGGCCGGGCGGGGCCCTGGCTGGAAAGCAGAGGTCCGCGGGGCGGCAGCTCCTCACCTCGGCCTGTTCCGCGCACGCTGCAGCGGCCAGACAGGCGCTGTCTGCGGAAACGATGCCCTCGGGAGCGGGTGCCAGTCAAAGCACCGCCTCTGAACGTTGCACTGGTCTTGCCTTCCAAGAGCAGGGGCATTCAGCTTCGCACAGATCCCCTCCTCATGAAAACACACGCTGGGAATTCCTTCTTCAGCATGGTGCGGTGACCCTGAGCTGCCTGAAATGGGGAAGGAGAAACTCGAGAGAGAAATGAAGCCAAACCAACAGCCTTAGCCAGCACTTCAGCTGTGAGGACTGCAGGCGATACCAGAAGCAGCTGAAACTGCTGGGATGCCTCTTGTATGGGCTTCAGCAACTCCTGGGCACTCCTGAGTAGCAGAACCGGGAACCATCCAGCTGAAAGCAGGTGCCAGAGCACAGCTGCCAGTCTGCTTTTGCATGGGAAAGCCCCAAGACTGGCAGGAAAACTTAACTGTGTGCTGGCCAGCATGTCTCCCAGCAGTGGCAGCTACAGTACTGTTGATTCAGGAGGCCTGGAAATTAACGCTTGAGCAAAAGCAAACTGGTTTTGTGCCCTGTGCAGTTAGAGAACAAAAAGGAAAATGTTGGTTAACAGGCCATGATTCTGAATGCAGTGACCTTCCTAACTGCTGGCCCTGATGGAGGAGAATTAACTCATGACTGTTTGCAAACAATGGAACAGAGATACTCCAGTAGAGCAGGCTTGAAAGACGTGCCCATGGAAGATGCGGACTGGGACTTGTTTGTGGATGGTGTTGTGCAGGACGGGATGCGGAAAGCAGGATACTCAGTGGTAACCTCAAAAGAAGTAATGGAGGCTAAAGCTTTGTTGGCTAACGCATCAGCCCAGAAAGCAGAGCGCAGAGCCTTACTACAAGCAAGTATTAGCTAAACTGGTGGCAATCATGCATTGTAAGGCACATCAATTTGGAAATAGTCCAAGGCAAATGATGGGGCTGTGTTTTGACCCCCGAGGCACCGCTTTGGCAATGGGGAGGAAAATTGGAAGGGAGAAAAAGAAAAAAAAAAAAGTAAAACTTATGGGTTGGGATAAGGCCAGCTTAATAAAAAAGAAACCAACGTAAGAACAGTGCAAATGAATAATAATGAACATGAAGTGGCCCTCTTTCCTTTTAGCTTGAGCCTTCTTGGGAAGACCTACAAAAACATACTGGCTCTTCTTCAGTTCTTCTTGCTCATCTGTTTTGGGATATCTTCCACGAGTGGATGTATCTTGTTCTGCTCCCCATTTCTAGGGCATGAGCTCTGAGTAAGGACTATGTAAATTCCTCACAGTGCTCTTCATCTCGCCTGCTCCCTTTTAAAACCTCTGAGGGAAGCCCAGAAAATCCAACCTTGTCCACTTTGCTATGTGTTTTTCTTTGCACTTCTAGGTCCTCCTGTTGAGCCCCTGGACCCACCCAGGCCTGTACCAAGGCTTCCTGTTCACAGAATTCACTCCACCGAAAGAAAACGTGAGAGACAGCCAAGACCTCTTAGTCTTTTTCTGGAATCACCCATCTCCTCCTGGCACAAAACCGAACCTCTGTGGTGGCAATTTTAACCCCATGGCTCCCTTTGGAGGAGAAATGTTTGCTTTCAAGGTACTAAGAATTCCTGCCAACCCATGAGTCTTTCCCACCAAGTGCTTCCCTCCCTCGAGACAGTTGTTGTGCTGGGTGGGAGCTGTCATCTGAAGCAGGACTTCTGTCCTTAGTGGTTCCAGGGCCTAGGCAGGGATTAGTAATGCTTGATGCTGGACACCCAGCCTCATGATACTGCAAGATCAAAAGACTCGGTCTGAAGATGCTTCTGGGTCTTTTCTCAGGCTTTCTGGTTCTGGTGCCTGTGTGGCAACCAAGTGCAGGAGGGGTATCCCCTGCAAATGGGAACAGTTCTGGAAGGGCCTCCCCACGAAGATCGATGCAGCCTATAAAGGGTCTAATGGAAAATTTGTTTTCTTCAAAGGCACAGTACATTTCAGGACCAGCCTACCCCGTCTGCCTCACATCACACTCTTCTTTTATGCCCTGAAGCTGGTGAAGACACGCATGGTGCATCCTAGTCCTTTTCCAAGGGGACTCTTCAAGCAGCCGCTAATCCTTAAAATGTAGTTTAGTGTGGGCTGGACTTGCCAGGACAACCTCTGTCTAAAGCTAATATCAGTTAGGGGAAGGTGGCTTCCATGTGATAACAAGAATTGGCTCCTATGTCCCAGGCAGTGTCAGTCTCCTGCCTGTCCCTTGGAATGTTTTGGTGGGGCATTAGGGCCTTTCACACTGTGTGAAGGACAACATTGGTCTTTGCTGTGAGATTGTTCTTCCAGGGCCCTTGCCCCTCAGACTGAGCTCCCCCAGAAACTCTGCATGAACACTTGCTGTCACAGCACCTGGCATGCACAGCGGCCCCTCCACCTGGGGACCACTCTGTCGTCATGCGTTGTTTGGGCCACATCTGTCCAGAGGTGGGAGGCAAAAAGATCTCCCTGCAGTTGGGGTGATGCAGAATTATCTGGATAAACACTAGAGCACCTTTTGGTGTGAGGGTTACAGTGTCTATTCCAGCTCAAAGACCTCTGCTCTGCTCAGCTGGAGGGGCACAGGATGAGGCTGTTGGTGCTCATGTGAGTGCTCTGCTTGTCCGTGTCCATCTTTGTGGTGGCTCTGGATGTAGGTATGTCTCTGTTACGTACATGTGTTTGTGTGTGTGTGCCTACAGGGCAGACCTTCTCAGCCTTGCTCTTGGTTGGACCTGGGGTCATGGAGTTGTGGGAGGCTGTCAGATCTGGCCCATTCCCAACTGGCCCCAGAACAAGGGTTGAGTTTATCCGTGCTACCCAAGCCCACTCTGTGATGAGACCAGGACCTCAGGCTCTGCCCTGAGCCTTTCCACCTGTGCCCAGATTGGGTTATTTCTGCAGTGATTGGCTTCCCACTGCAAGAGCAGGTGTCTTACACTGAGGAAGCCCTTGGCCTGAGGCAGAGGCTTGGAAGAGGATACAGGAGGGGAGGAGGCTTTGTATACAAGCCCTGAGGCCAGAGGTGTGCTCTATTAGCACTTGGTGCATTTCCCTTGAAAGGCAGACATTGGCCACCTGTTCTTATACGTGGGTTACCCAAACAGCAGCTCGTGTTCTAGAAACCAACTCTAGGATCGCTTCTACATGATAGGCCTTCTGTCTGCTCAGGGTACAAGGCAGCTGCTGCTTTAGCAGCCAGGACATCCTTCTCGGCCCCTTCTTGGACTAATTGAGAGGTTTTTCTTTGTGGGATGGAACTGGCTGGTAGAGATGTCTGCCTCTGTTCCTGCTAAATGTGAGAACTGAGGCATAGCCCAGGGGTACGGAGCCCTCTCTGCATGTAAAGGTGTGTGAGCAAACACTTGCTGCGTAGCTGCCCCTTTGTGCAAACTACTGTTAAAAACTCGAGGTCACAGAATCACCAAATTGAAGAACGGCAGGGGTTGGAAGGAACCTCTAGAGCTCATCTAGTCCACCCCTTGCTAAAGCAGGTTTGCCTTGGTCAGGTTCACAGGAATGTGTCCAGGCAGGTTTTGAAAGTCTCCAGAGGAGGAGACTCCACAACCTCTCTGGGCAGCCTGGGCCAGGGCTCTGCCACCTTCAAAGTAAAGTTTTTCCTGATGTTTTGGTGGAACTTCCTGGGTTCCAGTTTGTGCCTGTTGTCCCTTGTGCTGTCACTTGCCACCACTGAAAAGAGTCTGACCCCATCCTCTTGAGACCCAGTCTTTAGGTATTGATCAGCGTTGATCAGTTCCTCTGTCAGTCCTCTCCAGGCTAAACAGCCCCAGGGCTTTCAGCTCTTCCTCACCAGAGAGATGTTCCAGTCCCCTCATCATCTTTGCAGCTCTCCATTGGATTCTCTTCAGTAGTCCCCTGTCTCTCTCTTGAACTGGTGAGCCCAGAACTGGACATGATACTCCAGATGTGACCTCACTAGGGCAGAGAAGAGGGGGAGGAGAGCCTGCTGGTCACAGTCTTCTTACTGCACCTCAGGAGACTATTTGCCTTGGCCATAAGAACACACTGCTGGCTTATGGGCAACTTGTTGTCCACGCGGCCCCCAAGGTCCTTCTCCGTGGAGCTGCTTTCTAGCAAGTCAATCCCTCACCTGTATTTGTGCAGGGGGTTATCCCTCCCCAGGTGCAGGACCTTACATTTACCCTTGCTGAACTTCATGAGGTTCCCCTCTGCCCAATTCTCCAGTGTGTCCAGGTCTCACTGAATGGCAGCACAGTTTTGGTGCGTTAGCTGCTCCCACCAGTTTGGCATCAGCAAACTGGCTGAGCATCCACTCCGTCCCTTCATCCAGATCATTGGGGAATGTTGAACAAGACCGGACCCATCCCTGACCCCTGGGGAACACCATCAGCTGCAGGCCTCCACCTGGACTCTGTGCTGCTGATCACAACCCTCTTGAGCTCTGTTGTTCAGTCAGTTCCCAATCCACCGCACCATCCACTCATCTACCTCGCACTTCCAGGACTAAGAAGAGTGAAGGCAGCTTTGGATGAAGGCCAAACCTACTCCTAACCTGAGCTGAGGCAAGTGCCAAGTTGCCCAGGAGTGTCAGGACTGCTGCTGACAGAGAGGAAGCCAGACGTCACTGCAGACGGTGTCTTCAAAGCTATGAAGCATCCGAGCCAAGGCCAAGAGCCAGGTGGAAGGAGCAGCCTGGTGCCAGAAGAGCCACCCGAGCAGGCAAATCTGAGGAACAGGCTAGGGACATTAACACAGACAAATGAGATGGGAACAGAACATTCCTACAAGACACGACTTGAATTTATGTTTATTTTATAGATATATTTTTATATATATACCTTTGTATAGATTAAACTGGGTTGGATTTTATCCTATACATTTTTTTTGGTGTAATACATGAGAAACAGGAACAGGAACATAGCAAATATAAATTAGTACATTCCTTGAGTGAACTCTGCCACACTGAGACTGAAAAATTTCATGCAATGGGGAGACAGAGAGAAGGGAAAGAATTTTATTTAAAAAAAAACCCCAATCCACAAAAAAATCCCAGTCTGGATACAACTCTCAACAGAGGAGCAGCACTATACATGGCAAACCTATATAAATTAAAAGTAAATTCCACTCTGACAACTACTATGCTTTAAAGTGCAACAAAGCCTGATTTATTTACCTACCGAATACAGGAAAGATGACCCCCTCTCCCCATTCCAATCTATCCCTAATAAAACAAACAAACAAACAAAACCCCCCACAAAAAATCCTAAAGAAACCAGTAACGTAAGTCTAAATGATATACATTATCCACAGTCCTACAGAGACGCCTACATCTACTCAGTAGCACCAAGAATCTGATATGGGTGTAATTAAAATCAATTAAAAGTCGGGAGCAATGGTAACATCTGTTTGCTGCTTTTGCAGACCTCCTGCTCTTTAGTAAGCGTCTGGGAGGAGAGGTGGCTCTCCCAGTGCTGACCGTGAAGGTGGCAGGGTCCTGTCCTCTCTCCATCGCTGGCCAAGCTGTTCTGGCAGCAGGCTACAAACGCACACACACAAACACGCAGCACACTGAGAGCAGCGGGAGGGTACGAGAGGGGATGAGGTGGGAACCAGAGGCCCCACATGTGTGCGTGGGTGTCTGTCTTGTCTGTGCACACACATGAGCGCACGTGTTTGGAGGGAGCGGGACTAATGACACAGAGGTGAAGGGTTGTGCGAGTCCAACACAAGCCACAAGCCTCTCTGATGACAAGGTAACAGGAAGAGGAGAGAGGGAAAGGGAGTCAGCACAGTCCCCACTTGTAAGCCTCCGGTTCGGTTGTCTTCCAAGGCCAAGGGCCTGTGCACCACAGTTCATCTGTCTCCACATGCTGCTTTTCAGCAGGTCTCAGTAGCCAAAGGTCTCCTGGGAAGCATAGACCATGTAGAGGAAGCCATCCTCGTCCTTTTCCTGCTCGTAGATCTCCGAGATGGGGGTAGACACACTCACCATGCTGTGCTGGTTCACCAGCAGGAAGAAAGCCTGGGTGGGATTCAGCTGCAAGCGACGCCTGCAGGGGCAAAGGCAGAAGGGCTGGGGTCAGCCCGCCTCGGGGAGGCATGGTGACAGGAAGTTCTAGCTCGCCCCGGCAATGCTGTTCACACAGGAGCAGGCCTGCACAGCTAGGACCTCCTTCCACATGCTCAGGACATAGTGTCTATGAGCAGAGCTGAGCTGCTCAAGGCTCCAAGGCCTCCTGAGGCAGGGCTCTGCAAAGCCCCTTTCTCCAAGTACTGCTGGCAAGGGCAAAGCAGAGGGACCTCTTCCATCTGAGCTGAGGGATAAAAGAAGGGGATTGGAGTTCCCCCTCATCAGCTCATGGAGTGTCACTATGAGGGAGAGGTCACAGTCCTTCACCAGATGTTAAGAAACTATTCCCCTCTCGGCCCCCCAGTCTGTACCACAACACAACAATGCTGCGGTTGTCACATCATCCCCACCCTCAGCAGCTGCCTCTGCCTCATCCTCACCCCACCACTCTTTGTAGAGGGCCTCTGGGTGAGGACAGGTTCACAGCATGCCAGCGGGGGCCACCCCACTCACCGGATTATTTTGACCAGTTCACTCATGTTGACATGGTCTGGGACAAGGAACTTGGTCTTGTCCAGCACTGGCAGCTGTTTCTCCCCTTTATAGCGTTCAATGATGACCTGGGGAGAAAGTCAATAGTAGGGTTAGCCACGGTTTACAGTGCCCTAAGCACGGGACTCAAGGTTCAACACAACTCAGATTAGCACAAGTGGAAATGCTGAGGCAAGGCCCCACTTTGCTTCACCCTCACAGGAAACCAAAAGAAACTACATGAACAGTGGCCATCAGGTTGGCTTCAGCAAAGAGTCATTGCCTGCTTGAGCCAGATGGTGGAGAGCATCCACGGTAAGTGAACAAAAGCATCAATTGCTCTGGCTGGCTGAGAAACAGTTGGTGTTAGTCTCTGAGTTAGCTGCCGCCCACAACACACAGGAGATTTGGAACAGGAGTGAAGGGTACGTTAACATCGCTGGGTTAGCTCCCACTGGTGGTGCCCCAGACCAACAGCTCGCCCTGCCCACCCAGCCCCACCCCGACATAGTGGCCATACTGCCAGCGTGGTATCAAGTATCCCATAGCTGGTTTGGTCATCTACCCCAGCTGTAGCTGCCTCCCAAGTCCTGCTGAAAATTAACCCTGTCCTACCTGAACCCAGGACATTATCCACCCCTTATTCTATACCATCAACATCATGCCCAGCAGAATTATTTAACAATTAACAACATACAATTGAACTCGCTGGCTGTTCTCATGCAAACTTAAGTCCCTTTGCAGTACACAACAGACCTCTCCATCCTCCCGCATCACCCACCAAGAGCACGCAGGTCCCTGAGCCAAAGCAATCCCGTGGATGGGTTTGCCTTTGCCTGAAGCAGCACTAACCCAGACCAGCTTCCCCGGTACGTTCTTCATGCGCACTACATGGACTTTATCCCCTTCCACAGCATGTGGGAGTTTTGACTGGGCAGGGCCAGCTTGACTGGCAGATCCTCTTGTGTTGACTAACCAGGTGGCCTTTGCCAGCCGTGTGTCCCAGTGTTTGAAGGTCCCACCCACCCTTGCCTTCAGTGTAGTTTTTAACAGTCCATTGCCATTCAATTTTCCCGGAGGCTGGTGTGTGGTGGGGGATGTGACAGACCCACTCGATGCTGTGCTCTTCTGCCCAGGCTTCTGTGAGGTTGTTTCAGAAATGAGTCCCGTTGCCTGACTCGATTCTCTCTGGGATGTTGTGTCACCACAGGACCAAGTTAGCTCCAAACCACCAGATCGTGCCTGGCCCAGCCCCGCCCTCATATAGTGGGCATGACATCAGTACGGTATTGAATAACCCACTGGCTGGCTCCGTGTTCTATTTTGGCTGTGGCCCCCTTCAAACTGCTGGTGAAAATTAACCCTATCCTTGCCAAACCAGGACAAACAGCTACACAATGATTTCTGTTCAGTTTTCCTGGTATCATTTAATTTTCTTTTTTCTTAAGGGGCGTCTGCTGACAGCTTAAATTGCTCTTCTAAACCAGCTCAGAAATGTACTGTTTCAACTGACCAGCTGAACATGACCCAGTCTGTGCCCAGGTGGCCAAGAAGGCCAACAGCATCCTGGCTTGTATCAGGAGTAGTGTGGCCAGCAGGACTAGGGAAGTGATTGTCCCCCCGTACTCAGCAGTGGTGAGGCCACAGCTTGAGTACTGTGTTTGGCTTTGGGCTCCTCATCACAAGAAGGACACTGAGGTGCTGGAGTATGTCCAAAGAAGAGGAGCAAAGCTGGTGAAGGGTCTAGAGCACAAGTCTTCAAGAGGAGCGGCTGAGGAAACTGAGGCTGTTTAGCCTGGAGAAAAGGAGGCTGAAGAGAGACCTTATTGCTCTCTACAACAGCCATAAAAAGAGGTTATAGCAATGTGGGGTTCATCCGCTTTTCCCAAGTAACAACTGATTGTAGAACAAGTGGAAACAGCCTCAAGTTGCACCAGGGGAAGTTTAGGTTGCATATTAAAAAAAAATTATTCACACAAATGGCTGTAAAGCACTGAAACAGGCTGCCCAGAGAAGTGGTCGAGACACCATCTCTGGAGGTATTCAAAAGATGTGTAGACAAGATGCTTCAGGACATGGTTTTGTGGTGAACATGGCTGTACTGGTTTAACAGTTGGACTTGATGATCTTCAAGGTCCTTTCCAACCTTGTTCTATGATTCTATATTTTGGAACAACGATTTTATTTTTCAGTTATACAGTAATTACAACTTCCTTTGGGGGTTTTTTCTGTGTCATACTCTATGGAAAAGCATGATAATCTATTAAAGCATGCAGATTAGAGCTCTAACCTCTAGGTGAATGTAGTTCAGTTATGATGACTTAACTAATTATTACCAATTAGTTCAGAGATAATTGGTGGGTTAACAGCTCATGCCAGGTCTAGTAGTGCAGTATCAATCCAAGTGTTGCAGCTTCATAGGCTTTTATTGCCTCTTGCTCATTCCACTCCTCCCTATGCTCAAGTTCCAAACTCTGTGGAGCCAAGAGCTCCTCCTATGAAATGTATCTACAGTGTCAGTTTAGTTAGCAAAGTTTACACTTCATTAGAGATACAGTGTCCTGGAACAGTAAGAAAAAACCTACTGTGCCGGAACTTACTAAACTGTCAGAGCTATTTCTGCCTTGGAGTACACACATACACTTGAAAGCAGCTTAAACTGGAGTGTGCCATCCAACTGTTGGGAAAGTATATTGTTATCACTGGAGTATTTCACTGCTGCAGAACTCAAATGAACCCAGGTATAGTAATCATATGAGCAAGCTATTCTTTTCCAGAGATTTAGAACCTAAGAAGCATTATAACTTACAAATTGTGGACACCAGTGATGAGTTGCATTCCTAAAGGGTCTGGTACTGGGTCTGGTGCTGTTCAACATCTTTGTTGGCAACATGGACAATGGGATTGAGTGCACCCTCAGGAAGTTTGCCTATGACACCAAGCTGTGTGATGCAGTCAACATACTGGAAGCAAGGGATACCATCTAGAGAAACCTTGAGAGGTGGGCTTATGCCAACCTCATGAGGTTCAGCAAAGACTGCACCTGAGTCAGGGCAATCCCAAGCACAAGCACAGGCTGGGTGATAAGTGGACTGAGAGCACCCTGGTGGAGGATGATTTAGAGGTGTTGGTGGATGAAAAAGTGAGTATGAGCCAGCAATGTGCACTTACAGCCCAGAAGGCCAACCACATCCTGGGCTGCACCAAAATATGCATGGCCAGCAGGTTGAAGGAAGTGATTCTGCCTCTCTCCTCCACTCTCATGAGACCCCACCTGGTGTACTGTGTCCAGCTCTGGAGCTCCCAAAATAAGGACATTGATCTGCTCAAGCAGTTCCAGAGGAGGGCTACAAAGATGGTCAAAGGGCTGGAGCACCTCTGCTATGAGGACAGCCTGGAGAAGAGAAGGTTCTGGAGAGACCTTATAAGTCTTCCAGGGACCTACAGGAAAGCTGAGAAGTGACTCTTTATTAGGGAGTGTAGTGATAAGACAAAAGTTAAGAAGTTTAAACTGAAATAGGGTAAATTTAGATCAGACATGACTAAGAAATCCTTCTCTGTGAGCGTGGTGAGACACTGGAACAGGTTGTCCAGAGAAGCTGTTCATGCCCCATCCCTGGAAGTGTTCAAGGCCAGGTTGGATAAGGCTTCAAGCAAACTGATCTGGTGGAAGGTGTCCCTGCCTATGGCAGGGCGGTCGGAACTAGGTGATCTTTTAAGGTTCCTTCCAACCCAAGCCATTCTATGCTTCTGTAAAACTTAATCTACAGTAAAATATATTTCTTCAATAAGCTTGAAGTATACTACTATGTTCATTGCAAATTTGGTAGGCAAATTTCACTTGTCTCTGAGAAGACAGTCCACAAGTCTGGTTAATTGTGCTCCAGGTACTGGTCACTGTGCACATGACTGACTATGTATTAATAATGGAAAGCAGCAGTGCTAGAGAAGGGAGATGCATAGGTGTTCCATTTCTGTGCAAGCTTTTTCAAGTCCCTGGTAATGTGTATTTCCTTGTAGCAGCAAGCTTGTTACCTATCTGAGCTGGTACATCTAATAGTACTGCGCTCGGCAGCAAGGACTTAACAGCCCTGTAAACATGCTCTACAGGCTTTTGTTTCCTTGTCTTTGCTTCTTTGTGTTAATGCTTTCATTGTATTTTTAATCAGTCTTACTTATAAAGACATTGACACCTGTTTTGAGCAGGTTTTTTTTAGGCTATTTAATTTCCCCGCTATTTAGATAACAAGGGATTAATTTTGGATGTGTTTGGGTGCTGGAAGTAGATTGCTGTGTTTATGCAAATTCAGAAGAATCAACGTTGGTCAAAAAACAAAACAAAAAAGGCAAAAAGTGTTTTATTTTCTTTCCCCTCATGGACGTCAAGAAAGTAGTTGTTAACATAAAATGCAATTTCCTTTTCAGACACATAATGCAAAATATAAGAAAATAAGAATTTTTTTGCAAGTACCTTTGTTAACTTTTGATGGTTTTCATAGTTTATGCTTCTTGAACTACAGGTTGATTGTACTGTGGCAATTATTGTATAAGAAAGTGGTTTGGTATCAGATGCAGCTGAACAGAAGTGTGAACAAGAATGCAGAAGAAGAGTCTGTTGTCTCATTGCTTTTAAGTCATATCCAAGCCACTCTGCAGGCTTCAGGAGTGACCTTGGAACACCATTTGAGGATTAATTCCATATCTGGTTAGTACTTTGGAAAGAACAACGAATGTTAGGTAGTTGCGTGGTTAACTGAATACTAGGAAAATTAGATCCACCTTAATGACAATCCATAACTAACCACCAGATTTTAAAAAAGTTAATGCCTGCATGTTTCTTAACGTTCTGATCAGAACTCTCTTTTAAATACTTCATATCCCAGTACACTTGTAGGCTAGATCTTGAGCTAAATAAAAAACTGCATTGACTTCAGTTTGCTTTGAGGCATGTCCTAGAGAATCTGAATGCATTCTGAATGAATTCTGATCTCATTTGTACTGTGTCATTTCCTCTGAAGTAGTTGGGCACCACAGTGTGTCTCATACTGGATTTCTGTGTAGAAATCCTGTTCACTCCATGCGATCACTCTGGACATGAGCATATCGTGTACGTGAGTGTAGTCAGCCTAAACTAAGCGTCTAATTTAGTGTAATGTGATAGACTTGATCTAACATCTATTTTTCAAATAGTATATGATTGTAGCCTAGTTTCCCACACATTCCTGTCCTGGGGACTATCTTGCTTCCCCCCTTCCACACTAATAAGCCCAGCTTCCCTTTTAATTTGTCATATATGTGACTTCTATAGGTGAGGAGAAGTTCCTTTTAGGCTCATACAAAGAATCTGTGGACATTTGGAAAAAATCTCTTTGTGAAATCAAAGCAAAAGGTAAGGGATAAAACCTCTTTTGGGGGTGGAGTTGGGTAACTTGTATAATCACTTTATGTAGTTATTTGTGATTCTCCGTTTTCCCTTCAAAAAAGAGGGGAACACACATAAAGGATACATATTTGAAATTAAGCTGGGATTTGAGTAGAGACCAGTCAAAACTTAAATTCAGTTGCTCCCTTAGAAAATTCTATGTATTTCTATCTGAATATCAGAATTTTCTTGTCATTTTTAAGTACATCGTACAAAAAGCTCTGAGCAAGAAAGAGAGACTCAAACACAGATGAACAAAAATAAATTCCTTTAGTTGCTCTAAAATTAAAAGATTTGGTGTTTGGGAAGTAACAGAACAAAATAAAATATGTGGCAGGAGTTTATTTAGGATTTGATTTAAGACAAATATTCCAGTCTTTTCACAGGCATCATGTAAAAAAATTTTTACTGGTCATGAGGAGGAATACCTCATGCAAAAGGAATTAACAAAATTGGAAACTTGGTGGATGTGTAAGCAATTTAGTTGCTTAGACACTTTAGGCATCCCTTTTTTGAAGACTAAATTCCCTTGAGCTCTCCTGTCTTTATGTTTTAACAACTATACACTGTATTGTTTTAGAACACTGCTAGATCTCTAGAAGTAAAACTGTTGTGGATGAGCATTAACTCACTAGTAATTTAGAGGTTGTAGGAGGATCATATCTCCTAATATGGCTTCTCCTGATTCCTAGTCCTCCTCAGAGTTTATTTTTAGGTAGATATACTTCTGGAGAGGGAGAAACTAGTACTTTCAAAACTGTTGTGTCTGGCTTTGTATTTATTGTTTTTTTTTTCCAAATGCACTTCTGCCTCTTTTTTTGTCTTTTAACTTAGGAGGAAAAAGAACCTGTTTTCTTCAGACTAGATACTATCTTGCAATATTGTTTTGCCACCTGCATTGCTATAACTTGCGTGAGGCTCAGGGCCTCTGTGATCATCTGGTAGGAGAGATTCTAAGGCGGTCACAGCTCTCAGTGAGTCAGATGGAAAAGTTTTCTGGTATGTTTATGTTGTGTAAAAGTGTGATACGATATGTTGATACTGTTTGAATAACCTAGTAGCTAATCTCTGTGCCATCACACACATTTTTTGTTTTTCTCTTTACGCTGAAGTCTGTTTTCAGTGACTTTAAAGGTCTTTTTTACATCCTCTGATGTTCTTTCAGCTGCACTTGTTGGAGTAAGCCTTTAGACAACTTTCCTTGTTAATGAAATCCACATTAATTCACATCAATAGTGAAAGCATGACCTCTTAAATGTTCTTAGATTCAGATCTTCTCAGGGAAGACTTTGGGTAAGAAAAATAAGTGGGAAATGGTGTGATTTCATTTTTTATTAATTTAACATTTTTACATGATAAAACATGATAAAATAGTGTCACCAGTCCTAGATTGGTCACCAGTCCTAAACTTACAATGGGATTTTTTTGCAGATGCTTGTAACTTTTTATTCTGTTAAGTTAAGGAGGACATCTAAATTTCTAAATTTAAACTTTTTTTTTTGACTCATCACTGATCTAAATTTAGATACTAGGCATCCATCTCTAGTCATTAAAAATCTGGTATAAAAGTCTTTTCATATTAACATAATGTGTAATTAGTGTAAAAGATTAAGTTCTCTAAGTCCTGAAGGCTTGTCAAGAAATTAAGTAATACCATAGTTTGTTTGTTTTAAAAAATGTTTCATAAGCTGTGATTAAACAGTTTTAGCATTCAAATTTAAAATAATTTTCTTCATAATGTTTGAATTTTATACTTGATTTTTTTTCAGATACCAAGTATTTTCAGCATGAACTATGGATGGTAAGAGATGTTCATACTGAAACTGCTATGGCTGTGATTCGATCCATGGCACGATTCATGGCCGCTTATTTCACAAATCAGCTGCTCTATGTCTATCCCCCACACCATGTTGGCATCTTGCATCCACTTCACATCAAACAAGGTATTTTCCCTAAAACCAGTTTAATTTGCTATGCTTAATTTTTAACATTTTTTACACATGTACCAATGCTGTCTGTTACAGTTTAACTTCGTGATTTATAGTTTCAGCACCATTAACTGTTAAGCTAAAATAACTTATTTTTTCAGACATTTTTGTGGAAAGATGTATGCATCTGTGTGTGGGATTAATGTTTTGCTTCTCCTGACTAACTTTACCCAAATTATTTTCAGTAATAGTTTGATGTGTGCAATTAAATTGTTACACATAGAATAGAATCATAGAACCATTTAGGTTAGAAAAAATCTCTAAGATAATCAAGTCTAACAGTTAACCCAGCACAGCCAAGTTCACCATAAAACTATGTCCTGAAGCACCTTATCTACACATCTTTTGAATAACTTCAGGGATGGTGACTCCACCACTTCTCTGGGCAGCCTGTTCGAGTACTTTACAACCATTTGTGTGAAGAAAATTTTCCTAGTATCCAACCTAAATGGCTAATGTGAGGCCATTTTCTCTCATTCTACTATCATTTGCTACTTGTAAGAAGAGACTAGCACCCATCTTGCTATAACCTCCTTTCAGGTGGTTGTAGAGGGCAAGAATGTCTCCCCTAAACCTCCTACTTTCCAAGCTAAACAACCCCAGTTCCCTCAGCAGCTCCTCACAGGACTTGTACTGTAGACCTGGCACTGAGGTCAGACTGATAGGCCTGTAGTTCCTGTGGCAAACGGACCCATTATTTTTGAAATGTCTTTTGAAGTCAGCTAAAAAGAACTACAACTCCCATGAATCATCAGGGAGCCTTCCAGAAGCCAAAAGTGATACCAGACATGGCAAGATATAAAAGCTCAAAAGAAAACAAAGACCCCTTCTTTCCACTGCGCTGTCTAGAGAGAAAGGTCGCTGCAGCCAAAGCCTTTCTCACCTCCCCCTGCCAGGCCTTGCGGCCGGGGAGGGGGGGAACAGGGGAGGAAAAGCAGCTGAAGGAGCTGCCGACAGGAGCCAGAAACACCCCCCTGTGCCACCGCTGGCCGCTTCTGGAACTGCGCCAAGTTCAAACGCTGAAAGGTTTGGAGCCAGAGGTGGGGGAGGGAAAGCTACTGTCCACTGTTTAAAGGAACCCG
>JAVSBS010015624.1:18576-30018 GCA_033124195.1 Coracias cyanogaster | reverse complement strand
TTAACTGTCTGACTCGATTGATAACTAATAATTATGGTAGAAAGCCAATTGCTTTTTACTTTCTAAGGGCCTACAAGTAATTAATAAAAAAAACAAACCAAAACCCACAAAACCAGACCTAAAATAAGGCCTAAAAAAGTCCTAAACTATTTTGAAAATTTTACCTACCACATCTTCCTTCTCTGAAAGCGTCAAGCAGATCTGGAAAGAAGCCAAAAGTGGTATTAAGATGTTTGTAGTGTCATTTCTAATTTACTTAACGATAAAAGCTGTAGCGAGGCATAATTTGCCATTCTGTAAGGTTTGTACTAAGAATCCTTGACTCTGATATGATTTAACCTCATTCTGACATCAATCTGTAAAACAAATGAATATTTTATAATGAAAAGTAGAAGCATTATGATATTTTAGGGGAAAAAAATAAAATGAGTATCTCGTAATTCTGAGCGCACGGTTTGAGCCACCTTCAAGGCAATTTGCATCAGCTGAAATTGTGCCCTTTTAAGATTCCTCAGAGCTGAAGGAAAGCCTGGTGTGCTAATTAGAGAAAGAGCTTACCTAGGGCTGTCCGAATATCCACACCTCTCACTGAGGGCAGGCGGGTAATATTTTTGAAAGGCAGGCCCATAAATGTGTGTTATGCAGCATAGCAAACATCTAAGTGTCAGGCTTGCTGGAATTAATGTTCCCTGCCCAGGAGGAGGA
Organism: Coracias cyanogaster; assembly: GCA_033124195.1. Classification (NCBI taxonomy): domain Eukaryota; kingdom Metazoa; phylum Chordata; class Aves; order Coraciiformes; family Coraciidae; genus Coracias; species Coracias cyanogaster. Next base: position 29,313 of record JAVSBS010015624.1, on the reverse strand, counting down.
GGAGGGTGGAGGCAGAGGCCGAAGTCGATGGCACTCCCAGGGCTGGTACAGCCGGCGCTGTAAATCCCACGGCACTGGGGCTGCTGTGTCGAGGATGGGAGAGAGCCTCGAGGAGAAGCTGAGTCGGTGCACGACTTGAGATATATGGCAGAGGTTATTGGAGAGCAGATTTTGGCTCAGAAAATGGGAGAGAGGATTTAAAAAAAGAAGAAAAGCTCTCTCTACAATACACCTTCAGAAGTGTTTATTCTGCAGCAGTGAGAAGAACCAATAATAAGATGTGTGCACATCAATCTTTTAAAAAACAATTCCAGCAAATACAGACTTTGACCTCCCTCACCACCCGCCCCAGTGAGAATACTTTGAGTGATCAAAATTTATTCTGATTCCCTTTTCTTCAACACCAAGTATTTGTTCAACTGGATTTGCTGTTGTCATGTAGGAGGGGAAAGAAAAAAAAAAAGTTTGGGCAGGACAGTGAAGTCTTTCCTCAGCTCTGTCAAGAGGAAGTCTTTTGTTTTGAAATACTACAGAAATGAGAATAAGTCTTGTAAAAGTTATCCAGTCACTGGAGCACTGAATGCTTCAGAATCTGTCGGTTGCAAATCCTTATTTATTTTTGGTAGCTTTTCTAGATGGGATAGCGATGGAGGAATCGAATCCATAGACAGGTCCACACCTTTGCAGTCACGCTAAAAGGATGAACTGGAAGTAAAAAAAAGATAAAATAAAGACAATGTAAGAAATATAGCCTGACAGGGAAATCCCTATCCCAAGAACATACACTCAAATAAGAAAAAAAAAAGTCTCCAAAGCAATAATTCCTGGCAGAGATGTATGAACTAATATAATGATGGGCAGACTAACAGTTAAAGTTACGTGATACCGACAAGGATAAATACAGTGAGGTGATCATCTGAGATTTCAGCTCTTGGAGAAAGAGAATATCAGCTGGTAGGAGAGATGGCACTGCAAGCCGCAAGCTGAAATGGCAAAGCTAAACTGGGTGTGCAAAGAGAGCTTCTCCTGACACCAGCAGAGAACTTAATCTTACTTACCTACAATAAAATGAGACACTTAGTCCCTGCTGATTTATATACCTGTGTTGTACCTGTTTTACGCAGCTGTCACACGCTCGCACACCTATTAGAGACATCAATTTTAAACCCATTATAAACATAATTTGCTATTGATGGAAACTAAATGTCTGTTTTGGACATGACGTCTAACTGTAAGGTGGCCCAGCGTAGGGGAAATGAGCACCCTGCACCCAATGTATTCTCATCCGATTGTTCTGGAGATGAATAATGTTCCCCTGTCTCACAGGCTCTGTTGCGTGCTTTTCAGATGCACTACGCTGCCTCAAAATCTAATGTGAATGGGAAAGAAAAGGAGGAAGGGGAGAGAAGAGCAGAAAATATTCAGCTTCTGCTTTTGTATTCGGGGCATGTTCCTGCTGCTTTATTATCACATCAGAGAGTCTGGACCCATCAGCGCTTTCATTACGCAACATTTTCCTCCCCCAAGAATTCATAATTCCACCATCTTAATTTGTTTTGGGGACTCTCAGCAGTCTGATTCCCTATCAGAGAGAAAATTTGTTTTATTAGAAAACATCTATGAGCAGTTAATCTGGCAACTTTATTTTAGCCCTTGAGAGGTCAATGCATAATTTAGAAGATTTTGGATTCTGATCTGATTGCTTCTTGCTCAAAGACAACCTCAATTTATACAAGCTTGGTTTTCTGAGGGGTAAAGTCCTGTTTTAATCATCGAATGTGCTGCCATAGACCCTGACACCTGTATCTGGCCCATAGGGTTTTCTATTTCTTGAGGCCAGCGAGGCAGGAGAATGAAGCGGAGAAGGACAGTGAGACCAGAAGTGGGGCAGCCCTGCGAGGCGCTGGAGGTGAGGGATGGCTTGCAGTTCCAACCATGGCTGACCACCGGTGAGAGGAGTGGAGGGAAGAAGTCACTGTGTGGGAATAGAAGTCAAACTAGCGATGGATTTCCAGCAGTGATAGGGCTACGTAATGCTTGAACCACATAGATTGTGCCTTCTGAAACCTGCTCTTGGGGCCAACTGCGGTCTGCTGGAATTAATGGGAAGACTCCCACTGCTCTCCATGGGCAGTAGGTCAGGTGCTCAGTGCAGCAAGGCTCCTTGAAACCTCTGCAGCCATCCATATTTCCAGGAAAGAGGAGCAAACTGCAGCTGCAGCCCTCCAGTGTGTAAAACTCAGATTGATTTACAGCCTGCACCACATGGAGGTATTGTGGAGATGAATCCTGTAGCTTATGAATAGGAAAGACGGGCCAGCGTTGTCTTTCCCAGCTTCAGCCCCCTTGCCGTGAATAAATGTTTCGGTTTTATTGCATTTGTTTTGCTGCTCTTTACGAATCCAAACAATTATGTGGTCAGCAATATGAAAGGGATAAAAGAAATCGAGATCATTTACAGCTAGTTCACAAAGGCTCCTCTATAATACAGTGGTCCAGAGAAATTCTGTGTTGATGGGTCCTATTACAAGTGGAAGGAATGAAACTTTGAAATACTGATATTTCATCTTTATATGACACATAATGAAGTCAATTCAAATGTCAGTTTTCAATGGAACGTGAGATCTCTCAGAAATGGGATGGCCATTCAAACTCGAGAAATAACAATGAGGTCCAAAAATATCCAGTGTGTTTTAAGGACATGATGCTATTATAGAGCTTGAGAGTTGGAAAGATTTCTTTTTTTTTTCTAAATGAAAAGCTAAGAACAAGAAATAATTTTCCAGCATTTATGGTATTTGTCTCATTTCTTTGAAAACCTCCTGAAACCACTTTCATGTTTATTTAGCTTTTAATCAAGAAGTTACAAAGTCATCTTTTAATTAATGCTTAGCCAGTTATAATGCATTTTAACAGCTAAAATTTTATCAAAGGGTTGCTTTAGACATTCTTCTCTGACCAAGCCTTACTTATCCAAGACTCTTATCAGACTAGCCAGCTTTGGCATTGTCAGTGCTAAATGTTAAAACAGTGTGAATTTGCAACAAAGTATGTAACTGACTCTCCCCACCCCCCACCCCCCCCCCCAAAAAAAAAAAAAAGGAAAAAAAAGAAAAGAACCACACAAACATTTCAAGTTCCATCACTAAAGTCACAGTTGGCACCAGTGGCACTGGGATGGGACAGTACAAGAGACATCAATAAAGGGCAGCAGCTAGCTAGAATTCTTCAGTTAGAACAAGAGAGGTCCTTCCACCAGAGATACTCACACATCAATGGAAAAGTCTTACATGAATTCAATAAATTCAGAATTTGTACAAGTTTTGGTACAACAGAAGTAAACCAATAGCAGAAGAACCAGCATACTGTCTGGTTTAACAAAGGCAAGCAGAAATTGGGTGGAAAAATCCATAAGGATCTGAACAGATAGCCTAACTAACGTAATGTTTACCTAGACCATCCCTCCTAATTCTGCTTATTTTAAATAAATAAATAAATAACTAAATCTGTGCTGTTCATCCCAAATTCCCTCCCATCTCATCTACTTAACCCAAGGTAAGAGTAGAATAAGCATTCCAAGCAGGGAGGCAGACTTACACAAGGCTTCTCTCCAAAACTATTTTAAACACTGTTTTATCAAGTTTACCACACAATTATCTCATAGTGCAAAATTCCTATCAACTTTCTTCTTTGCTAACCCCAGTCCTTAAAGCTTTGTTTGTTCCAGTATAATAATTTTCTAATGAACTCAAATATCCAGATAAAATGCATAATCCAGGGCAGGTCTGAAAAATGACTAGCATTTTGCTGCCATTTTGTATTTCATATTAAAGCTGATTTCACCACTTACAATTTTTAAAAAACCACTTCAAGCTTTCAGGCTCCCATTTTCAGATCACACTTGTTTAGAGCTTCAATTTCTCCCTCCCCCCCAACATCAGAAAAGCAAAATTATAGTCATTGTTTTGGATCAAGGTGCTCTATGTGGATGCCTGCTGTGCTCTCATTGACACTTTTCCCACAGCTGCTCCACCAGTGCAGAATTAAGATAGTGAAGTGATTGCTACCATCCTTTTGCTTTCAGTTGTCACTGCCCAATTCAAAAGAATTGGAAGTACACAGCATGGTCTTCCATGGCTGTGAGAGGAAGAAGAGCTACAGAAATAAACGAGACAGCAAAGCAAGGGGGAAGAAAAATTAGAAGTGCAGGAAAAAAAAAAAAAAAAAAAAAAAAGGATAGATGCAGATAAGCAAGGACAACTTAACAGAATGTAGTCTCATCTCTCCCTCCAGTTCTAGCATCATTCCTGCAGAACAGCATTTGGTTTATTGGACCAGAGTGAATGGAAGGAGATGGAAATAGCAGAACTGAAGGAAAAAACCAATTTTTTTTCCAGACAGAAAAGATGGGAAGAAATAAAGAAAAACAATAGATGAAAAACAAAAGGTAGATTTCTGTTGATTAAAACACTAACCAGCCTCATCTGTATTGCACAGCAGTGTTAAAAACCTCTACTACAACCACCCATGCACATACATACCAATACATATACAAGCCAATACGTGTCACTGCTAAGAGTCAAGCTCCTGTGTCCTTAATACAGAGGCAGATTTACCGAACAGGTATTTCTAAATTCATGTTCAAACCCTACAAATGCCATACCTAAAGCATATGAAGCCCTCAAGATCTACACCTTGAACATAAAAATGAGTTTCAGATGCAGATATCTTGCTATTTTAAAAAACCTGAACAATTACATATGCATTAAATAAATCTTATGCCATTTATTTCCTTGATTCTTTAGGTGCTGAAACACACACAAAAAAAAAGCCAGACAAAACCCCAGACATGGGCCCATCTTACTATGAAATATTAAAACGCCGAGCATGGCAGGTTGTTAATTTTTCACTTGAAGTAACTGCAGAACTTGGTTGGGGAATTATTCAGTTCTAAAGACTCTGTAGCCATGTTATTTCACCTTTCATTTTCTATCATCTATGAATCAGAATCATATATGCAGTTTAATGAAAAGTAAAGTACACAAGTCCTTGAATCCCAGATATAAGGGATGTGCTGTGAGCAATTTTTATCATAACTGATAAATAAGAAAAAAAAAAAACCAAACCCACAAACCAAAATCACAATATACAGAGATGTTAGTATAAGCCCAGTCAGATCATACTAGAAACATAATTTCTTCTTTTTGTAGGCCTAAGATGTACTTTCAGTCTATCACGTCTCTGTGCTATGCATCATGAAGACAGATGAATGGCAATAGAATGGTGATAGATTAAAAACAGTGGCACTCGGGAGTACAAGAAGTTTGAAAGAGTACTTTGAGTATAAACATAAGTGTATGAGCAAGAAAATAACTGTTTATATGTCAACAGCACATCCCCAGGGACAGATTATTTTCTTGTGAACACCCTCCTGCTATTTACTGTGCAGGAGTCCGGGTCAGGAAAGGATGCTGAGTCAAACTTGTGGTAAACAAAAACATTTCACCACAACAGACATGCCTTTACCTAACCACTCTTCTCCTGACTCACTGAAAAGAGGTCTTTCAAAACTTAACGCCTGAGCCTGTAATTGGTGCTTGCTTAAACAGTCTAGGAGACTGACAAGGGGCATATTGATCCCCTTTAAAAAGGAGGTGATTGGAAGGTCACAGATTGGGCTACTCTTTGTATAAAATGCTAAACATCCTCTTGGGCAGCAACTTGGAGGCACAGAAGTTGTCACCTGCACAAATAACATCCTACCTTTGCACCCTCCGCTCAGGCCATTGTGAGCATGCTGAGGGGAGGGAAGAGCACGGCACCATCTCCCTCCTGACTTAGGTATGCAGGAATCCCACGCACAGGGATCAGTTTTTTCAGCTAACTCCTCAAGAGAGAATTTTCAGACAATTATTCTACATCATGAGATGCTTACTGCTTTTGTATGCTACTACAGCACCCTTTGTTAAGAGGCTTAAGAAAAAGGGTATATCCTACACGTTTTTAAAATGGTAAAAGAAATATCACACAACACATAAATTCTGTAGTTTGATAGGAGAAGGGGCTTGGGGGGCTATGTCCTCCTCCAGAAGTATCCAGCACTGGGCTTGTCTCAATTAGATTCCAAATCCATATTGTTTCAGAACATTTAAGAAATTTTTTGGAAGCTAACGGTGACACAGTAAATTAAACACGTTGACAGAGCAGGTACAAGCTCAGCTGTCTTATTATCAGCAACATACTAGTCGATACATTCTGAAAAAAAGAACACATTTTTTAAAAAATGTAGAACAGATGCCCTTACATGACCTCCCCAGTTTGCATTTTAGAAGACACAGATATAAGATACACTGCCCTATACCAGTTCAGGTGATTTGCTGGAGTATGTTTGTAAGATAATCATGCAAAGAATCAAAAAATTTCCATTATAAAAGAAAAACCAAAGCATTCATAAAAGAGCGTCAATAACTCTGCTCAGGGTTTGTCAGGTTATTTTTGTTTGCATTTCTCTCCCCTCTTCCAGTTTCAAAATGAAAAATTCTGAACAGGGTCATTCATGATACTGATTCAGCTGCTGCCTTGCCTTTTAAAAGTGCCAGACCAGTTTTTCTTGTTTCTTTTAAGAAAGCAATGCAACAGCACAATAGTTTCATCTCCCAAATTAACTATTGTTGGGCACCCAGCTCTAGGTAATTGCTTACTCTGTGCAAGCACTTTATTACTACCCTCCTACTTGTTGATATTTCTCAAAAATGCAGCATATTGTTCTCTTTGACTGTAGTTGCTTCCCACATGTTCATTCATCTTAGTTTGTCTCACTGGCTTTCTTCAATGGCATCTCATTAAACAGTCTGCATTTTCCTTTCCAGCTGCATGCTAAGTAGACTTTCAGTGAAATTAAGGTAGATTTCAACTGATGAAAGGAAAATAGAATCTGGTCACACAGTCTTAAGATTTAAAACACAACTAGCTTTCTAGGCTATGAATTTTAATACTCAAAGATTAGCAATTGATCTTATTCTCAGTTCTATCCTTCTAGGACAAAACAGTTATTCAGAGCATTCCTGACAGGGTTTTCACTAAAAGCACAGTTCCAAAAGATGGGGTGAGTCAGTAGAACAGTTCAGAGTTCCCAAGAGAACAAGGTGCTATCCCTTACCCCACAAGCCTAGCACATTTATTTGGTACTTACTCTTCAGTTCACAAAGCACAGTCAGTTTAACAATAGCCCTAACCAACAGTCAAAACAGGAGGAATTAAGCCCACATCACTGCAAGCTGGGAACAAAGGGAGAAGCCAAGGAAGGGGTTGGGGGTGGGCTGTGCAGCTTCCACCTCCTGCAGAGACTATATCAGCTCTGTGGCTCCTGAAATTATTTCCTGATTTTTATTACCATAGCTGTGTATTTAGAACCAGCAAGTTAAATTCTGAAGATTCACAGCCAAATCTGAGCCAGTAATTAATGAGATGTTAGTTCTTCTGAAATAATGTTATAAGAATTCAAACTTACTAACAGCAAATATTTCAAAATGTTCAAATTGTCAGGAGACACTGGATCCCTGGTCTCATCTTATTCCAAACTGACCAAACGCAAGGGAAATATTCCCTGGCTTGATAGCCACTGTGCCACTGGTAAGGGACACAAACTGGTAAAAGAGATATATGGAAACATAACAAAAACTGCTAGCACAAGTGGACAAAAGCTCATTAGACATACTGAACATGATCACTAGCCAAAACACACCCAGAAATTAATTTCTTTTTGCAAATAAAAATTCCTTGTTTCCTTAAAATAAACTTTTCACATCTTTTCCTCCTCTGTAACTAGAACTCTGGTTTCTCAAAAACTGCTTTCTATTTTTATTTCTCCAAGATTATACCTCCAATTCTGCATTTGGCCAAAGGTCATTCCAAGCTGAACGTGACCCTTGGAGGCCAGCAGATTCTTTTGCATCTCACCTATCTCAGCAACTAAGAGTAGGACTGTGTCTCTCCCTACCTGGCCACAAAGGAAAATAACAGAGGACAAAGCAATTCCCTCACCTATTCTATCCCACACTCAAAGATCCTTGGTATGAAGGGAATCAATTCAAGAATGCATGTACCATAACTCCAGTAAGAAGACTGTAGTTTCTACTTTAAAAGACACTTTGCTGTGCAGGTGACAGTTTTTAAAGGGAAAACAGACCGATAATGTTGCAGTCTTAAAATAAGGGGAGAAGCAGGAAAGCAAGCTGTTCCTGTCAGCACCCTTTTGAACTGCTCCTGGGATGGCACGTAGCATTTCTTCCTTAATCACAGCAAAATAAAGTTTCTGTCTTGACATTCATGAGCAGCAAAAAGTTATGCTGAAGTTTCTAAGTCATTTTCAAAAGAGAAGCATCTCACTTACTTTGGCTTTTTAAAGTTTTTCCCCATGTCATGACCTTCATAGGGCTCAGAACTGAAAGATTTCCTTGGTTATCAAGGCACCTTCATCTGCTTTCATTCTTTGTAATCCTTCAAAAATTGTTAAAGATCCAGCTTGTAATGTTCACTTACATTCACTGAAGATACAACAATTCCAAAGCCATTAAATACCAGTCCACGTATTTTTTTTCCCAGTATCATATTGTAGCCTACTTACTCACTAGAATCACCCATAGAATCAGATAACTGTCAGAGTGTTTTACGAGTCTGTTTTTTAAATGGGAAGACAAGTAATTAGATCTTTAAAGACTGTACTGTAAGATAAATTTTTTAATTACTGAATTCACATGTAAAAGCTTCATTACAACAGCATCTTCAAAAGATTCATATTTTCAGTTGCAGCTGGTTGCTCAAGGGTATACCTAAACAATTATTTCATGAGACTTAAATGAAGGCTCCTCTCCAGCACACCCTACAACAATAATGTTCTGCTGCTGGCATGTATAAAGTGTATTTTGCATAAGCCATTTGAGAATCTACAGCATTTTACAGATCACCAATGTAATTCTGGTACACAGGGAGAACAAACTCTCAACTCAAGCAAAGCTCATTAGGACCTAAAAACAACCAACTAAACTAGGAATGATAAACATCAACATCTTGAGATAGAGTTGTGTTCTTTTAAAAATAATTTTGTTATATGTCTTCTCAGTATAACTGGGTAGTCATTCAATGCAAAGAACAGCTCTGGAGTGATAGAAATGGTATTAAAAAAAAAAAAATCAATATTAACTGGTACTTACCAAGTTATTTTCTAGTATCTCTTTTTATATCTGAAGGATCCCAAATAGTGTCAGAAAGCAATCAGTGATTAAACGGATACCAAATGTTCTGCATTGAAACAAAACACTTCGGCATTTCTTGCACTTTAAGTTCAGATGTTGGTAAAGTAAATCCCAGAGTAGTACCTATCAAAAGTCAATGAGTTACAGTAATTTTACCTAGAAGAACAAAGACTTTGGGTCAAAGTTTCAATATCATTTTGGGTTAGCCTCCTTCTGCAGTAGGGTAGTCATCAAAGATTTCCCTATTATCAAAAGGTTCAACCAAAACAAAAAAAACATTCACATATTGTCACACACTGCCTCTGTGCCACAGCTAGAATGCAGTGAAAGACTTTCCCTTCCTCTTCAACAGAACATTCCTACCAGAAGAGAGGCAAAAAGCCCCATGTGTTTCATAAAACAATTTTTGTGCAAACTTCAAAAAAAAGCTTCAAAACCTGGGACTGAAGTAGTCAGCTGCACACCTCTGCAATAGATGGAAATGGCCTGCAACAAAACAGCCTGTGTGTTAGATACCCGGTTGCACTTTAATGGTTGGAAGAAGCAGCTTTCAAACTGAATGGACATAAAGAGAATATTACAATAAATCATTTTGCAAACTAGAACCGAGTTCCAGCAACCAGTGCCCTTCAGGAATGCATCATATTTATGTAATGGCTTCCACCTTCTCTTGGTTAATAGAAGCAACAGTTCATTTTAGTTAATGGAGCCAAGAAAGTTGGATGAAACGAGGATTCTGCTTAGCTTGCATTTCGTAAACTTGAGCACGCATGTGGCAATGGAATCAATTAATTTGCTACCCAGTCCATTTCTTCACTTTGAATCTCAAGCACTGCCAGCAAATCTCATTAATCTAATCTGGGTACTAAAAAAGTTTCTCCAAAATTCCTTCTCAATAATGTTATACTTGCAGTGTCTAAATCTTTTTTAGAAAAGACTTACAACAAAAAATAACATTCAATGTAAATTTTACAATATTCAACATCATATGAAACTCAGGTCACAAATACTGCTTTAAAAAGTCCAATGGTACCCTTGAGGTAGGTGACAGGTTACTTTTTCATTAATCCAATTCTATTTCTAGTGAACCAGAGTTTAAAAAACTTCTCCAGAATCCAGGGAGAAAAATAATAATGCACGTTCATAGCCCTGAAACATACATGAAAGCAGAGACACAGAGTCCTTTAAATAAATTTTAAAAGGAGAATATGTCACTTAAACACCTACAACTTTAATCCTGCATTCTCCTCTCTCTGTATAGATCCTTTTCCTCTCTCTGTTCCTGCACAAGTAGCAATTTGTGACAAATTATGGAATGCATTGTTACAGGCCACAGCATGTACTAAAAGTATATATGTTTTTTAAAAGCAATTAGTCAAATTCATTAAAGAAAAACAAAACCACCAAACTTAGAATAATAGAATCATTAAGGTTGGAAAAGACCTCTGAGATCATCAAGCTCAACCATTAACCCAACACTACC
>JAVSBS010015624.1:0-16140 GCA_033124195.1 Coracias cyanogaster | reverse complement strand
ATGTGAGGTTAGGACGCCTCCAGAAGGAAGAATACAGCTGAAAGGAAGCATGATCCTAAGAACCTGCATACAAAATAAATAACAAAAGGGCTTTTATCCATTTTGAGTCTTTTTTCCATTCTGAAATTCCAACCTGAATCTAGGAAAGCTCTCCTTAGAAAAGTTTAATTGAAAATGAAAATACATGGGAACATTCTTTTTTAAAACATACTAATAATTTTCTGATTAAAAATATTTTCAATTCTGGTCCCAACTGGTATTTTACTTAATTATAGACAAATGGTTTATGAACAAACTAGATACTCAAAGTCTTACATTAAGAAATGAGAAATTTTTTCATTACTATTTTTAGCTAAACCAAGAGGAACTCAAACACACTAGTATAATTGATGATTTGAACTAACATGGAATAGGAAGTAGGGGGAACTAGAGGAGGACTTCACATCCCTGTGTTAGTTGATGTCACTTCCCACCACCAGTGACTGTATTGCCTTTACATTAGCATAACTAGATTTTTAAGGTTAGGGACAGGAGAAACAACTACCTCAGAGCTGTACACTGCTACGGAGCTCAGAATGAGACTGGACTATAGTTTAAACTAACAGTTGTTTTTATTTCGTTTTCTATCAGGAGAAAGAAATAAAGCTGCCTTCATTGCATATGGTATTAAATTCTAACACTACAAACCATCTGAAGAACAACTCTTATACCTACAGTAACTGTTGAGAAATGGTCACTGGCAATCAAAGCTGCTTCCATACAGCCACGGAACCGTGGATTAGCTGTAGCTCAGTACACATAAAAGCTGATACTTATTCAATTTTGGATATAGTTCCATCTGTCTTGGAACATATAGCTCTGGACAAACATCCTGCTCACTGAGCTTCTAGACAAGGCTTCACATTCAGAAATATTTTAACTATTTGCATGGAATAAAACAGGTTGGCAACACTGTGAGAGCCGTCAGTTAATTCCTTCAGACAGTGGGAACAATAACATATTGAAAACTTAACTTGGCAAGCATCAGCGTATCTATAGCCCTTCAGTTTCCTAAAGATGCTTTGATATGACACATCAGGAAGTTGCACAATGCATTACAGAGAAACCAGATGCCTCCCTAAACACTACAGAACAGCATAGGTTAGTATGAGGAGAAGAACATCCTAGCTTCAACTTGACAAAACAGAAGTCTCCCATTCACAGGTCAGCATCAAGGAGGTCGAAGAATGAATATGTAGCATTGCAGGGGAGGATAAGACCAGTCACATGCTACATGAAAGGCTGCTGAAAAATAGTGTTCATTTTCATAAAGCAAGTGTTTGGAGTTTTAAAAATAACAAACAAGGCACAAGAGCTTACCAGATAGTTAATATTTAGTTAGTATCTACCAGCTTTTTGTATTTTTTGTTCCAAAGAAAACCTGGGTATTATAAAAAACAAGAAGTAGTGATTATTGTAAAGCATCACAGAATGGTAGGAGTTCAAAGAGAGATCATCTAGTCCAACTTCCCTGCCAAAGCAGGTTCACGTAGAGCAGGTTACACAGGAACGCGTCCAGGCGGGTTTAGATATCGTTTCGTATTTGTTCCCCTTTCTAATATTATTTGACTGGTATGAATGTCCTACCTGATGTAACCACCACAACTAGGGAATTCAATTCAGATTTCAAGCTTGTCTGTACTAATCCCCGTCTCACTTCACACCCACACATCAGGCTCCTTCCTACCAGCTAGCTGGGGCTTCTCTTTTGCACACAGCTTCCTTATGTCGGTCTTGCAATTAACATCCACATCTCCTCCCCAAATGATGCCAGCTCTTCTATGAGACATTCAAGCTATGAAGACCACACCCCTCTTCATGCTCTTTCATCAGCCCTTTTTGCAACCAGAGAATAAGCTTCTCTTAGGAAGGCGACTTGTAAGTGTTTAGCCCTTTTCACCTTGTAAAACAGCTTATCTAATAAAAAAGGCACATGTACCTTAATAACTAAGTAATATTCATGCTTCTAGATAGGGTCAGGGAAGAGATATATCTGAATTTTTTTCTATCAGCTGACTAGTTTCACTGCAGAGTAAGATGAAGTAAGAGGACCCAATGACAAACCAAAGTCTAGGAGCTTCTACCCCTTATTCAGTTTTTGTTGTAAAAGGATTTCTAGAGCTTCCATCCTCAATTTTTAAGCACCTATAGAGAAGTCTTTCCTCCTTCAAATCTTTCTGTATTCTACAGTGTAGCTGTTAGAGGAAAAGAAAAAAAAAAGTACATTCTTCACATGACAGGCTTTTCAACTATTTCATATTCCATAGTCCAAATGACATAGAGATATTCTGAAACAAAAAGAGGACTCTTTCCAAATCAGTAAAATCCTGGTGTACGCTCTGCTGGGTTCTCATCAGTGTGCCACTGGTAATCGATCACTGACTCGTAGGGTATACAGGCCACATACTATTTTCTCCAGAAGTTACAAGGCATTAAGAGATAGCTAAAATGCATTTGATAGTTGCCACAATATTCATTACACACTTAAGCAATTACTGTGGCTGCCACAGGAATATTATGCAACTGTCATCCTCTGTGGAGCATACGGTGTAGGTGTGAATTAGAGAACTGAAGCACCATTGACAGGATGCTCCAGAGCCCATATTGTCTAAATGCAGCTCAGTGCTACTAAAGCCTCTATCTGACATTTCAAATAAGAGTGAAGTCTCAGGCCCACTTTTCAGAGGACAGGTGTCCATACTGCAAAAACTGAACATGACATGCAGCATTCCAGATAGAGAGCTCATGGTTCAGCAAACAGGCTTCTATTATGAATTACCTATTACACACACTTACTTTTAAAGCATGTCAGCAGGTCAGCAAGGAAGAACTTGCTCTGGCAGCTGTTCTACTTCATGGACAATCTAGATCTAAAGTTTCTTCAGCTGACAGCTTTCAGCAGCATTCAGCTGTCTACTACAGGCAAGGAAAGGCAGAGAAAGTAGAAAAGTAAAAATGATCATTCTCTAGAAAGTAAATGCCCAACATTTGAATGAAATTTGAGACAGTTTAATAACTGGGGGGAAAGTCCAGGACTATGTTAAAGAGAACAAGATGATAAAATCTCAAGTATACAAGAGAAGCAGTAACAAAGTGTATTCCACAGCATGAGAGAGGTCCACACAAACAAGATCTGAGCTTTCAGGCCTTCCACCAATACCTTGGCAAGAAGCCCTTGAAAACAGCAAGGCCATCACTGGCTCTGCAGCCACCCCACTGCAGAAGCAGCTCACATTTCCCTTCCTTGCTGCCTTCTGTTCACTGCTGCTGCAACCCAGAAACCTTTGCATCCATGCTGCACCTCAAAAACGCTTGTGTACCACACTCTGAGTATGTTTGGGGCAATTAGAAAACCTTTCTGGCTAAAAAAGTAACCACTGAGGGAAAACATAAATAATAAAACACAAAAGCAGATTAAAGTGGTGTGACACTGAATGCTAAAGCTGGCCACGCTGCCAAAAAGCTGATTACAAAACTCAATTTTCAGACAGGAAATGCATCATAACACCAACTTATTAAACAAGCTAAACACATGCAAAGGCGAAAGAGAAGAAATCCACACCTTTCTGTCAATGCTGGAGTCATTTATATTAAATTTACATTTGACGTGTAACAAGGCCGCACACATACCAAAAAATACAAGTCTGAATAGGGTGTCTGTTCATTTACACAGTGCTTAGCATTCAAAATTGATTTTACAGACATCCTGCTAACCTGTCTGGCAGAAATTCCTCCAGACTACACAAATTAATTCAAAATAGGGAGGGTGTCACTTTTTCTGTCTCATAAGCAAGGAGGTAAAATTCTGAAATAGTTTTCAGCATGCTGAAAGGAATCATGCAAAAAAAAGACATATACAGCAAGGGAGAAAATAATTATTTTACATAAATGTGATTTCTGGCCAAGAAGTCATAGTTTAAATCAGGTTCTTAAACAGCTTTCTCCTCAAAGTAGCATGAACAAAAAAACACCCCAAAATTAAAAATTTATGGGAAGACACTATCAAATTATAGATACAAATATAGTTGTAAATATAACATGGCTACAGTACAGGCTAAAGCAGATATCTATGAGATCCCTTGCCATTTTATGCTTCCAAATTTTAGAGATAATTACATCAGGTTCCTCCACAGAGGTAAACAGAACTCTCATAACAGTCTCTTAGCATATTTTTCCCCCCTCTATTAAAACAAAGAGGGAGTACTAAAAACTAGCCCATTTCCTTAAGTGAAATGATACCAGAGTGAATCTCTCTAGGCCCCAGGTCATCTCTAAAACATTTCCTAAAAGTGCCTTTAACATAAATATACTTCAACCTGGGCCTCTGAACAGAAAAGAAAATATATACATAACAACAGCATGGAAACAGATTAACCCAGAAAACATTACAAGCTAAAAGTGGGGTTCTTTTTGTTAAAGTACCCTTCATATGGGGATTGGTTTTTTTTTTCCCAATTCTCCATGAGGAAAAAAAGTTCATTGTTTTCTTTTTCACTGACTCAGGTTCAGAAAGGTGTTACTTTGCATAGCTCACTAGAGATAAAAAAAAAAAATTATCTTTAAGAGACTCTCAACAACTTCTCTACATGCTTTTATTTGCTAAAATTCTGCTAACATTCTAAATGGCCTTTATTACTACTAGCTGACTTCCTGAGAATGTGTGCAGCATCACTGATAGTAAAACACTGTTAACAAAGTGCTACATCACTAAACCATGATATTTTAAATATATTTTCTTTTTACTCAAAAAAATTCTGAGTAGGGGCTCTAAAGAAGGGAGATTTCTCCATAATTTGTAATTAACACTAACTCTCCTCCTGTCTGCTTCATACATCCATTATGTCTGGTCATAAAAATAAGTTTGATTTGTTGAGTAGTCCTTCTATTTTTGTTTCACTGTATCACTTATCTGTGTGAACTTACAAGCGAAGCCTATAATTGTGTTCCTGACCAAGCTGTCCTTTAACTGAAATAATTACTTTCTCCCTTGGATTTATCGTCTTTAATCTGCAGCATAGCTCAAAAACTACTGTTGTACACATAATAAAAAGGGTATAATCTAAATTAAGTCATCGTGATTGAGTTTTACAAGTTGATCAACATGGCATTTTTCTTTTGTTTTAGCTACACATAAAATAGCCCATCATAGAGAACAGAAAAGAGGAAGAGGATTTTTTTTTTTTTTTTTTTAAAAAAAGGAAGCTAAATAGCCCTTACCCACAGTCAGAACTGAAGCCTAGCACAGAAGACAACCCCAAGCCTCTCTAGAAATCATAGTTTCCAGCAGCTGGGGCAAAGGAGTATGCAAGAAGCACCCATGGAGGGGCCTCAAGTGATTGATCAGAATTAAGGGAGGCAGGGATAAGCCTCTTAGAGCATTTGTTTTAAAGATTACAGCATGCTTCAACCTGAAAAATATTTCTTATCTAGAATCTCAAGCCTGAAACTGAAAATTGGTACAAAAGACTGAAATCATAGCCAATGAAAACTAGTCATATGAGGAACAATCCCATCTTCTGATCTAGCTAATGCATGTTTTCCATTATATGCTTAATAAAATGTTACACATATTTAAGTGTAGTGCCACATTATGCTAACATATTCGGTGTTTCAGCTTCAAAGTACTGCAAGACTGACTAAATGAATCTTTGTTACTACTACTGAGGCAATAAAAAGACACAAATGTCTGTTCTTTTGTAGCCTAGAAAAGCATGACTTCTCTATGATAGGCAGTTCATGTGCAGGTTTTAGATAGAAGGCACTCAGAACATGGAAAGATTCTCTGGTCACGCGTATGCAAAAAAACCTGGATCTGAAACCTTAACATCAAGCTATGTTAACTTTCCAAAACCTAAGTGCCTTTAGCTTCCCAACAAACAAAACCAAAAAACGACACACAGTTTAGAGGGCAAAAGCAGACTCAGTCTAATATATGAAATATCAAGAATTTGAATAATCTAAAGAAATGTCAATTTCCAATCCGCTTTTTTTTTCCATTAAAAAAACTGTTATTAAAGAAGCACAGTTATAATTAAAACAGAGCTTTCTGTACTTGTGGCCCAGAAGAGTCATATTAATCACACAATATTGCCACTGTGTACTTGCTACCAGCTCTCATTCACTTCCAGACAAAATTCAGTACTGCCAGTTAGAAAATAATACATCCTTATCTCCAGAGAGCACCGACTACATTTCTTGGATGGCCTGAATTCCATCCTAAAATCGGTGGGAACCCATGGATGGGTGGAGCTTTTAGAACAGAAAAATAGTCAATTCATAGTAATAACCTTCATGAATCAAGATGCTCTATTTTGTATCTTGATATCATCAACATCAAAACAGAAGGCAGTTTTCAATGTTTCTTCAACCCACAGCAGAGCAGTCTGTCAAACTTCTTATAACAAGCAGGTTACAGGACATCCTCCGAATGGCAGAAGCCTTTTCAAGGATTTGCGAGTAGCCAAGAACTAGCCATCCTCTTTTACACAATTAATTCTGAGCTCAGGATTACACTGAGTTTTATTTGAGATGAAAGTTGTCCTTAGAGACTGTATTGCATCCCATGTAGCACTACACTGCTACCCAGGCTAGATATTATGAAAGATGCATAGCCTTGTGGTCCGGGAAATATAAATTGCTTTTCTTATCTTTCCTTTTCATGTGAAAGCCCAAGAAAGTAACAAAGAAACCATTGTCCACAGATTTATGAATCAATACAAACACTCCCAGTAGCAATACATGCCATTCAAAATTTCCCAAAAACAGCAGATGGACTTTAAAATATTAAAAGGGAAGTATGTTAAAAATTAGCTCTGTTTCATACACGGATGTAGTTAAGAGAAAGAACACATTACAGAAATGATACATCCTGGGAAACTTCGCTCTGTGAGTAAAAAGTCTCCTATACTGTTAATTTTACATAAAATTGTACCTATTTGCTTTTGATTTAAAGAACAGTTGACACCGCAGGACCTCCTCGAATCTTTGGGTTTTTGTTCTGTTATTCACAGCTTTGTCAAATAGCATCCAACTGAAATTAAAACCCTTGTTTAATGTCACTGTTGTTATCCCTAGCACTCAGGCAAGAAAGCAGCGAAGAGCCATCTCTGCTTTGGGCTGTTACTGGGCAATTAATTAAAGGAAAGAGCTAGTGCACCCAAACAAACACAGGCTTCAAGGGCAGCACAATAGAGGGTTGTTTACAACATACAGTGGATTACAGGAAAGAGTTTGCCAAATTGTCACTAACACAAGCTGATTAAGTCTGCATGGCAGAGAGCAGACATTAGCACACGTCTGGAAGCAGTAAAACCACAGTGGCTTGGATGCGATGCCATACAAATATGACAAAACTGCTTTTGAAGCTAATCTAGGCATCTTCACACCACATTTCTTAGCACTCCCTGTTCTAGGATTTGTTTCTGCAGAACCCAGTGGGGGTACAGGCATGCCGCTAGTCCTTTTTTCATGTTGTTGTCTCGGAACAGGGAGTTCTAGGTACTTTTCAACAGCCACAGTGGTGTGAAGCTTTATGCCTTGCTCATCTACTCCATACAGGTGAACAAAAAGAAACAAACAAAAAAAAAAAAAAAAAAAAGAAAGGAAAAATAAAAAGAAGCATAATATCTTCTGGATCCTCCTTGTCAGATAAGAAATAAGAGTAGAGGTAGGGAAAAAAGTTCTCCCTGGATTTTACAGATCATGAGGCACCACAGTAACCATCTCCTATTTACCAGTTAAAGGATAAAAAAAAAATCACTATGAAATCATCCAGTATCTCCCCCTGTGCCATGGTAATACTACATTTCCATCACAATTCACAGACGTGTGCATCACACATGCTTAAAATCATTCACAACTATTCCTGGTAATAGATTCCAGTGCCACAATGTCTTGCCAACCAAGGGAGGAAAACAGATCACTGTGAGTAACACTTATGTATTTCACTGACTTAGACCAACCCTCACACTCATCTCTCCACTAATACCTTTTCATCTCTGAAGCTAAAATAGCAGTTCCTGATTCATTTAATCATTCTTTCAGATACCCAGATATTCTTACCACTCCTCTCCAGACTCTCTCAGAGGGTGGGTTCATATTACCTTTTTTTAAAAAATAAATTCCACCTTCAAAACTGGACACTATCTCAACACTGGCTAGAAAGATTACTTCATTTCACTTGCAGAATATACTTCTATTCTGTGATGCAGCCACAGGACTCTGCATTAAGAAGTAGAAAGTTCCTAAAAGTTTACTGAAGCAAGCTTCAGGGAGAAGTATGTGATCCTTCTGGCCTTCTCCAATTGCTCTCATCAAGCAGGAGGCAGTAATTGCTGTAAAGAATCCTTGCTGTGTTTGAAGGAAGGAACTAGGCTGTGGGGCTCATGCTTTTCCTATGCAAACCTCCAGCCCTATTAAAAAAACCTTACCTTTTCTAAGGGCAGAATTCAATAATTCTGTGACAATATCTTGGCAACAACATATTCTCTAATTTTACAATTACATAACATCATTTACTCTTATTATTCTCATAATCCACTATAATATCTAAATCCTTCATATACATAGAAAACAAACAAAAAAACCCCACGCAAAACACTGTCTCACAAGTCCGTTCCTAGAGAAAAATGTTTTTCAAGCAGTTTAGCACCCACCCACAGTCAATTCCTCCAGACATTCTTTAACAAGAGTGAAGTTTTGACTTTTTCCATCCTAAGAGTCAAGCTATTAGAGATCAACTGCTCCTCTCCTGTTAGCATTTTGGAGAAAGAAATTGCATTAGTCTAGCACAGTTCAATCTTAAAAATAAAGTCACATGGGCTACTGCTCATTTCTTTGTCATCTTCTACTGCTTTAGGATGATTTAATTCCCAGGAAAAATACTGGAACAAATAATCAAAGTTAAACCATTGGGTCTACAACTGCTCATTTCCACTTCGCCCCCAAACACCTATAAATACAGACACTATAATCACTCTTCTCGCATCCTCCGTGAGTTAAGTAACTGCAGCAGCTCAGGCATTACATCAGCCAGCTCCAGCCCTTCCAATAGTGTTTTTTAAACATTTAAAACTTAAACTCATCTAAATGCTCTGTAACTCATTCCTTCCTCGCACCAGCTTAGGGTTTTAGCACTTGAACACCATGTTCACCTGAGTTACAGTATCTCATATTAAAGATGAGGAAAAAAAAACACCTCAGTCTGCTTTGCACTATCTGTCCACAGCTCCAGTCTTCAAAAAGCAGCAAACCTCCCTTGTCTTTCTTTTTACTAACATTATATTTCTCTAATTGTTTCTTGTTACTCTTTTTTTTCAGTTGGCCATTCTGAATGTTACATTTTAATTGTAAGTGCTCATGCTTGAGTTTTACATTTGTCCTTGACAATCCAGTCTGGATTCCCTTTCCTTCCTTGTTGTCTTTGATGTTAAAGAGCTCGCTAGTAGCCAAGCCAGATTTTCAGTACTTTTCATATTTTCCTCTGCAGAAGAAGAGTTTCAATTACTGCCATTGACATAATTTACTGAAGGAATAGTATCTCTCTCTCCTTTTTTTTTTTTCCCCCTCCTAACACACAGAACTAGTGGATAACTTTCACATTAACCAGACTTACCTGAAGTTTGCCTATCTAAAAATTTGTTGTCTTATTTTGGCACAAGTCCTCCTTCCCCGTCTCTCATTCATTCACTCTTACACACGTTACTTATCTTCTGGTTAAAACAAAGCTTGGAAGAGCCTATCCTGGTTGCTTGCTTTGTATTTAGCACCAGGAAAGCTTTACCAAGGTCCTCCAAGAACTCACTAGAAACCTGCATCCCCACATATTCTTTAACCAACACTCCTAGTTAATGAAAATCCTGTCATCTGGATGATTACTGCTAGGGTCCACAAACACCTTCATGCAGAAAAATCTCCCCAATTTGCCAGCCTTCAGTCACCTCTGCCAAGACAGTACCAATATTCTTTTCCTGTTTATTCACACAGACTTTTCACAGAATTTTTTAGAATGGAAAAGCTTGTTTATTCTGCCATCAACTGCTTTTTCAATTCCTTTATGCCACAGACCCCGATATTCTTGCACTTGAATAAATTTTATTTTTTCTCAGAATATTTCAATGTACTTTGGAATGATAACTGCTTAAATCGCATTCTCTTCAGTCACTAAGCCCAATGCTGAGCGCTCCTGAGTTGATGCCTCTTTTAAACTTAAACTGTTGTTACTTTAGATGTTCACCAAAATGCTGTACAAATGTTACTACTAGTAATGGAATATGCCTTGCTGCCAATACAACAAAATTCTATCCCCCACAGTTGCTGCTACTTCAAAATCAAACAGGAACTTTCCACCGATTGAATTATTGCATGTATACCTGCTATGGCAATGACGGAACCCAGAGCAAGTACTGAATTTAAGCCCTGCATAGTTTATAACTTCCTAAATAGAATATCCATGAAATGGGAGGCATTACTATCACTTCAGAATTTTAAATTGTCAGGAAGAAGAATCAGATAACATTTCATTAATCTTTAATTCATTTAACTTTTTAAAATGTATCTGCACAGAAAGTAATTCAAATGCTGTTGAGTTTCACTGAAGGCTAATGGGAGTTCATGCAGATACAAGCCACAAATTCTGCTAACAACTTTTTCCCTTGTAGGCAAAGACTAAGAGAAATATTAGTACCTGGGAAAGTGTTCTGATAGCTTCTGTCTATACCAAAAGTCAAATAATTCATTTTAACTGAGCTGACTTGAATGTCAGCAGAACCAAGGTGTGTGCCCAGGACTTTGTCTACTCTCTCAGTGACAGAAGTGGATCTAATGAAGAGCATTATCACTTCCTTTGACCTTTGTCCCTGCATCCCCACTGTCGGGTGGTGGATATGATTCACCTTTTCTGATTTACTAAACAAGTAAGTTGCTAAAAACAACACCACTAACAAAAGATATAATTTGCAAGTAGCACACATCACAAATGCAGTTTGCTAAACTGCTTCAGTTGTTTCTCTCTAAATATTTAAATTTTTTGTTTGTTTATCACAACAACAAAGGTTCTTATGAAAAGAAAAAAGCTTTCCAGGTCCAAGGACTCCACTGGCATCCAAGCAAAACAAACCTAGCTCTAGCTAGCCTAAGAAAATTCTGCAAAACCACCTCAATGCTACCATGTATTCTGCTATATCAACACTAGCAAGCTAGAAACCCAAACCACTGGGCCATTGCAGACAACCATCACCTCTGTAAAAATCATGCCAGCGGAACACTGCTGAAGGCAGATATAACCACTAACATCCATAAAACCTCCGTGTTATCTGGCAGCCAGTTCACACTGATGTCTCCCAGCGTTGTTCACATCACATCAAAATATTAAGAACAGAAATCATTGTGAGAGCAAATCAGTTTCTGCCCTCCATGTTTATTTTCCTTTATTATTCATTTTCCTAAAACTGGGAAGAATAAACAAACAAACAAAAAAAGTACTGCTGCTTCACATGCTCCTCATCCTACGAAAATATTTCAAGGAGCTGATAAAGAACTTTCTAATTGTTTACCTGAAACCACTCCAAGCAGGCAAGCATAATTAATCTTAACGCAAGTCAGCAGTTCAGAAAGGAAATTCTTCTGTGACACCTATTGCTGACTATGTGTTCTATGCTTCCCTGTACTGAATGGCAAAATGGTCAATTAAAAAAAAAAAACCAAACAAAACCAAGAAAGACCACCTCAAAGTAACACACTAGCTGAATCCACTACTTCTTTGTAACTTGGAATCACGAGCCCCAGTATGACTGATACTCCCAATCCATGCCACAGGCATTCCAGGGACTTTTGGATGGTTCGATAACAACAACAGAGCAGAACAAGCTGCAACACACCCTTTTTTGAAGGCATTAATGGTCTGCAGGAAACTCCTTTGCTGCTTAGCACTTGTCACTGCTGTACCTCGGTTCAGCACGCAGAAGACAACCCAGCATAATTTTAGGTCACACAGAGAGAGGAACAGAGCCCTCCCCTCCAAACCAAACCCACATCTGCCTGTGGTTGGGATCAAGCACTTCCTGCAAAGCCCAGCACTGAAAATCAAGGGAGTTCCTCAAAGGAGGAGATAAGCTTTTGTCCTCCATAGGTCTTCTTACAGGAATACTGAATTTATGACACTGTACTAAAACATATTTATGGCACCAGCAAAGTATAAAAGTGTCACAAATGTGCAAGAAGGAAACAGCACATCTACGTTTAATAAAGCGCATGGGTGTGGTGTAACAAGCTAACAAGCCACGGATGTTTCAACTTCAAAGTATAATTATAAAAGTAGCACCTCCCTACCTGGGCTCCCTTCTTCCCTTACATGTGCAAGATACACGCTTACAGAAACACTTCTCATACAGTAACGCCAGTACAGTGGCGAAGCAGCAAGCCAGATTATCTCCCTCTCAGGCTTGTTGCATTAGGGCCAGAAACTGCTACATCAAAATGGGTTAACACAATTTGGTAAAAACCCACACTACTTCTAGACCTGCACAACAGCAATTTTTCATTCATT
The DNA here is from genome assembly GCA_033124195.1 of Coracias cyanogaster. Classification (NCBI taxonomy): domain Eukaryota; kingdom Metazoa; phylum Chordata; class Aves; order Coraciiformes; family Coraciidae; genus Coracias; species Coracias cyanogaster. The sequence goes on along the minus strand of JAVSBS010015624.1, from coordinate 3,557 downwards.
GCTCTTTGATTTGTGTGTCATTACCCAAATATTTGCAAGATATTTAGTTACTACAAGTACATTAACAGTTAATATATTAAATGTTAAGAAAACTAACTTAAAAACGCAAAAGTCTGTTCCCTCCTACTCAGGGGTACCCGAGGTTTTCTGAAAGGTTTTGTGGACACAAGTGGGACAGATTCTTCACCAGTTCAACTCTTCAACTGTCAGCACAGTACAACAGAAACAGCCAACAGTTAAATTTAAGATACAACTAAAATGCTTACTGGCATATAGGTATTGTCAATAGCTTTAAGGCTTTTTCTTTTTTATTTTTAATGTACATTAGGAAATCCTTCTAGCTGTGAGGTCTTTTGCTGGCATCACTTTGTCAGTTCTCCAGGCAAATTAAACTACTACCAGAACAGTCACTACCTTCTGTCTTACACAAAAATTTGCACAGAAATAAATCTTACCCTCCAACAATATATAATACAGGCAACTTATAAATAATGAACAAAAATTAGAAGGATAAAGGGCACAAGTGTCTTTCAGCAAGAATTATTCATGCAAAGAACATAGCACATGCTTTTATTATCACATAGTTTTTTTGCCCTCCACACTTTTAAAAAGCAAAGAAACAAACAACAAACCAGACAAGTTTTTCTAAGGTACACGACTGTTTAAATAAGCAAAACTGTGTCTATCTTACTGTTTGGAGACTACTGTAGAGGTACAATAGGAGAAGATGACATTTGACTGTGCTTCTACAGTTAAACAGCAAAAAATGACGTAATAAGAGTTTGCCTAATCTTTTAGCGCTAATCTAGCTATGTATTTCCCCACACAGAAGCAGATAACATGTCCTCTACAAGGCTAATTATGATTAGACCAGAACTAACTGTCATGGTCTATCATCACTGTACAGGCAGGCAATTCAGTATTACCTTACCATTTGACCTTTCTCCTCCCCTCACCTCCTTTTTTTTTTGAGAAAAAAATAAAAAAAAAAAAGTCATTGGTTTCCCAATAACTTACCGCCCATGAAAACATGCTGCATTTGCTGCAAGCCCCAAGTGCACCTTATACAAACTAACTCAGGATCTCATTCCTCCTTTTCAGGTGGCAGTTGATTTTGGAGGAAAATACTGTTATGTGTATATATGAAACCATGGTTTCAGGCCTCCTGCTTGCAGATAGCTATATTTGTGTCATATGTCCAAACTTTCCTCTGTTAATTAAAGGTAAACCCACTAGATATCTGAGGTAACAGTTTTTCGATAGTGTCTTCACACGCCTTGAGCCTCTACTACCATTGCCACCAGCTCTTACCTTCCCTGCTCCGCTTCCATTCCACATGGAATTGCCTCACTGGACACACCCTTCAGGATCACCTCTGACAGGATTTTTTTGGCTCCATGGTTTAAAATGGAAAGCATTCTTATCGTACCATCAATGAGTCATTTACTAAAAGATACCTACCTATGATAATAGAAACCCTTATGATCAATGCTTAAGACAGCAAGTAAAGCAAGACGTGTTCCCAAAAGCTTCTCAGCCTTCTTAACACTAACTTTATGAATGCTTTGCTACCATCACAGCACCTCCAAACTTAAGTTGACAATTTAAAATGTACTGATTTGTGTACATACATTACACAGGAGTAATTATGCCAGAACCACTTATTGCTGTACACATTCACAAGTGCATTCACAACTGTTCTTTCAGTTCAGCCCAGTCAGACTTCAGATTTGATCCAGATCTAACTAAACTGCTCATCCATGGAACTGTGAAGTCCTAGCTCTACTTTCCAAATGGATTAATCCAATCAGGAAAGGCAGCATTTGTTGGAGGCTGTTTGCATGAGTTTTTAAACATACAGCACTTCCTATAGAATAACGGTACCAGCAGCTACTTACAAGCCTTTATTTGCTACACCACAGAAAGGACTGAAAAAAAAGAAAAATCGGGATTTCCAGGTCAGTAGTGCCCCAGCTTTTCACCACTGCAGACCTTTGTAGCCTCTTCTTGGAAGCACCCCGGGGTTGTTTGTCTTGACAAAACTGTAAGAGCGTTAGAAGTGGATCCATAACACATCTAAAGCATAGGCATCCACTGCTATGTAATACATTGCCTGAAACACATCCAAAAGCAGGACACAAAAAACACTATACTGCCAACAGCCTTCCTTGATGTCCTCTTTCCTGGGGGCATTATTATGTTTCCCGGGTTGTAGGCCAGTCTTATACTAACTAACTACCCGATTAGGCTGAGAAGAGACCACGAGTAAGCTAACAATGCCAAGTCAGCATGTTTGCGTAGAAGAGTCTTAGAGTGTCTATAAACCAAAATATAGTTATAAAACTGTTACAAAAAAGGATGACTGGAACAAGAGGTCACAAAGGCCCTGTTCTCAGCAGCACATAATGAACACCACAAACATACTAACTACTCTAGACATGCCATAGAGCATAGAAAGAGATAACACCTCTCTCAAATGTTTGAGAGAAACTAATACTCACAATAACATTATACAAGTATGTGGAGATGTGCATCTTTTTTAAAACTTGAATATGCAACTCAAACATTTAAGAACTAAACAAGATTTCCATACGCCTAATTAAAATTTGAAAAGCCCTTGCAATGAAGCCTTCTGCAAGCATCAAAAAGCAGCATTTGTATACTAATAAAGATATGCAAGAGTAGAACAGCAACATTTGTGAATAAGTTGTTTTTTTAAAAGCCTTAAAACTTGATATACATCAAAGTAATCCTGATAACCTTTCAATGAACAGTTTAACAGAGAAACTGATGCTTAAGATGGTACTGAGAGTCTGTAAATCTGAAGACAAGCTTAAAAGGCATCAACACATTAGTATAATCTTTTGAAAAGAAAATACATCTATAGATTTCTAAAACTCAGTTTCATGCCAGAATCAAATAAAATCACATCAACAGCCATTTCTCTAATTCTGGTTCTCTTAGTTTCAGATATTATGAAGTTTTGTATCCAATTTAGTGGAAAACAAACAAACAAACCTAAAATGACCCTCACAAAGGATAATCCAATTTTTACCATCACCACCATATAGTTTAGACACAACGTGGATACAGTGTAAAAAAAATAAAAGCTTTATGTTTCTGTTTCTTCCATGGTCTTTGGCAACACAAGTCACTTATTTTTCAAAGCACATATCATCAATCACCATGGCTCAATAAATAGATTTAAATAGCTGTTAGGAGAAGTCAATTGAAAACATTTGTCTTGACTGAGATGGATAACAGAAAAAGGCATCTGGATGTTCCATCAGCTTCACAACTGCCATCCTCAGACCACCATCTCGCTGGTGCAATCTTGCCCTTGGCAATTATTGACACTTTACAAAGTAGATTGTAAGTTTTGCTGTCTTTTCCTTCTCCCTTTGACCTTCCATGTTCATTAAAGCAGAGCCAGAGAGGAAAAAAACTAATTACAGTATATTTTGTACCAGTATCACATCCTTACAATTAATTAAAAAATAATACTATTAGCCTATATTTGTTTTATTTATTATAAAATGTTATTTTAAGTGCATGAT
>JAVSBS010015623.1:92300-139332 GCA_033124195.1 Coracias cyanogaster | reverse complement strand
AACAACAGTAAGAAAGAAGCAATACACAGACAAAGGCAATACCGGAGACAAAGGGAGCATCATGATCACACAAGCCCCCTTAGAAAGTTGCTTTACTACCTTGACAGTAGATTCAAGGAGACAAAACCTGTGACTTACACAGCATCAAAACCAATATAAGCATTTCCTGCTAGTACATGGCTTAAGCCTGGCACCCTACAAGACAACACTTTCTTTAGCATTGCGTCATAATGTTCAAGGATCCACTTCTTTAATTCCACTTTTAAATAGGGGGCCCAATCTAACACCCGCTGTGATTAACAGGAGACTTCCCACCCAGTTCAGTGGATATTTGGCAGTACCTCCAGGGACTTCACTGCTACCTGAACATTTTCAACCCAAAGGTAGGTTTTGGAGCTCCACCATTTGAATTACATAGTGAGCAAGGTCTGACTGGCTTTTGAGCTAACAGAGGAAGCTCGAGTGAGCAGCCTGCAACGCTCTAAGACACTTACACTGCAGCCAACCAGTTGTCTTCCTAGTATAAAGCCCTTAAGGCTCCCTCAAAAACTGATTAAAAATCCAGTTGATGAAACACATGTTATTTTTAAACCAGTTACTAAAGCAAAGAACTTCAGCATGGCCTCCATTCCCTGCAGTTTGCCAAGGCCATTAGACTTATGCAAATAATAATACGTTTTTTCTGTTTGTGCTTGGAGTAAACTTGACAAAATGGAGACCTTTAAAACTGCTTGTTTAGGGCAACTCAGTTTGGATGAGTACATCTGAACATGAGTCACCCCACAGAAACATCTCTAACTGAATACCTCAGATCAGAAAGACTAAAACAAAATATTGAAATATTGAAAAACTCAGTCTTCTTCTGTTGCTTATTCATTGGTCCGTGAATTAAGTCAGAATAGATACTGATTTAATTAAACAAGCACACCACTTGATAGCACTTACAAAGTACTGCCTTCCAGGTCTAAACATGTTCTCCCTCAACAGCTAGAAATCGGAATATTCACATTAGGTACACAAGTATGAAGGAAAGGCAACCTTAAAATCTTTTTCTAAAGACATGAGAAAAATCCCAAAGTAAAATCCTTAATGAGGTGAAGTTGATTGAAATGATACAATTTTCACCCAGTCTTAGCTCAGGACAGTAATCCCAAAGCCTGGAAGTCATACTAACCAGTTTGAATTTTAAAGTAAGCAAACTCAATGGCAATGAAGGGCTTTCATGAAAAAGAATGAAGCGTATAACTGGAATGTTTTGGGGGTCTTTCTACTTTTTTTTTGAAATTATAGTTACTAAAAAAAATTGCTGCAAGTTTACTATTATTTTCTTTTAAAACAGAAAATGAAAAAAAAATCAAACAATAGTGTTATGTGAATTAAAAAATTCAGTTTTTCTGAAACATTTTTTTTCCCTGAGAAGCATGGAAGAAAAAGCTTCATTTGCTTCTAAGCTCTGTCTTAAAAAAAAAACAAGCAGAGAAGAAGTAAACTCCAATTTAACATGAGTTTTCACCGTATTTACTTCTTCACCAAGAAACATGTATTTCTATAGAAAATTTTAGAATTGAATCCTTATTGATTTAACCTAAAAAATGATAAAAACTGGCACTTTCTAATCAGCCTAAGCAAATAAGATATTTAATTGGCTTTCAAACTGAAAAGTTAATTTGGATGTTCCAGGGCATATCTCACTTAAAGACAAATTATATTCTCCCCATAATTTGCGTTTCTGCACAAACTGGATAGTATAACGTTCCTATGGTAACCAGGGAAGGACCCTGCGTACAAAAATGGAAAAGTGGTGGATGTTACCTAGCATGTTGTGGTAAAGTGGACTGTCGTGTCCATGGATAGTAAATGCAGTCATGACTAGCGGGACCTCTACACCTGCAGGCAATTACAGAACAAAAGACGTCATTTGCCATTCACAAGGACATGCACACGCATGCGCCCTTGTCCACACGTGGAGGATGGAAGACACACAAGGAACGATCACTCAGCAAGTACCTATCCATCAGGCCGATGCAGTCCTCAAGTCGTGGCCCTATGCACCTGCAGCAAATCCAAATTGAAAATAGGGAGAGAAAGAGAGAAATCTGTTATTTACAGATCAAAGAAGCAGGAATCCCCTTCTTTGTGCCACATTCCTAATTATAATTCTCAGGAGAGAGCCAAGTCACCATAAAATTACAGCTTGTGACAAAAACAAGCTTGCAATGGGAACAATAATAGCAACATAAACAGCACTCCAAGGTTGGACGGATCTTGGCTCAAACAACACTTAAGGCAGGTTTCGCTTGCATACGTGGGAGTTCTGACAATAGAGTCGCTTTTTCTGGATGTTGTCTGAATCATCAAACCAGTGATTACTGCACCAAAGCCGCTCATTTGCAAGACGAGACCTCCTGGAGCACAATGCAAAACTTTGTTTTCTTTCTGTAACTGATGCAATTGTTCATTCTGTTCTAAACTCCCAGCTGGGGGAACTGTAGAAATATTTTGGAACTTGACTATCCTTTTGTCATGGAATCCTTTTCAAGGATGAACTTCTAAGAAAAAAACTGGGAGCAAAATGGCGTCCGACGATTCAGGCATTTTATTCTGCTTTCCTTAGTTGCTGCTAAAAGTCCTCCACCTGCAAAACCAGCGGGTGCTCACCAAATGCAATGGAAATGTAGAGGATCACAACCACAGGGAAAGAGGCTGTTTGCAAAACACGGATGCGTGTGGATTTTCCTTGCCCTCATGAAGAGCAGTATGTGTAGCAGTGTCCTAAGCTGTCTGCACCCAAAGAGCAAGTGAACTACACATTCACACAGAAGTCAGGATTCTCAGAGACAGCCATATGAAGTTAAGCTTTTAGGGGTTAAGACAACCTGACACCCTTATTGCTGAATGCCCAGCTAGTCCCTCTAACCACAGAGAGTATTGAGCTCTCAGTATTTTAAGGAAACCAAACCCCTTCAACTCTTTAACAAGATCTGAGCCATTTTATTAACAAGCTCTTTGGCTGTAGGTCTACTAGAGAAGCAGGTGATCTGACACATCAGTAGATTGAAACTCACTTCTGTTGAGGCATTTTAAATTTAAGGTATGATCCCCAACTCTTTTTCAAGTCTCCTGCTTTCAGTTTGGCTTTGATAGAGGAATATGCATGTCAAAAATCTCAAAGAGTTCAAATATGCTCCTGTGAGATCATCTTTCCACTTCACCATCACTTGCCACTCATCAGCTTTTGCTGCATTTAAATTAGCTATCACTCTATCATTATGAAATAAATTCAGCAAATTCAATTTCCCCTTACCTGCCCACCAGAGAGAGCAGGGTGATAGTGAACCTTACCTCCTGTTTGCTTTCTTGAATGTTTATTTTTACATAAAAAACTGTGACATGCAAACAGAAATTGTAAGGATTTCCTCAATAATGGTTTCCTTCAGAAAATGTGCAGACATAAAAAGGATTCTTTAAATACCCAGGTGGCCAGATAACGCATAAATGGAAAGTGTAGATTTAAACACAGTTCAAAAACTTAATACAGGGAACTCTTGACAGGTGTTTTTTGAAATTTCAGCTATCCTGGGCTTCAGGACTTCAGAAATCAGGACTGCCTGAATTCTAACCAGTCTCAAACATATCCAACGTTTCTTCCTTTCATGGCATTCTCAGCAATTTGCAGAAAACCAGTTCAGTAATGAAGGAGGCTGAAAAAAACCTGTTCAGATCTTCCATTTCTTTATATGTCAGAAGCAGCTGAGCTCCGACTCTTGCTATAAATAAAAAGAAGGTCCTCTTCAAATGAGAGGCCTGAGACTCCATTACTAGTTTAGATAACTGGCAGAGTAACATAAAGAGCCTATTGTCTTAGAGTCATTTCACATCTGTACATTTATTCTCTGAGTCCTGGAGAACAGGACTTGAATCCAAGAAGAGAGAGCTGTTTGGACCTCACCCACTCCAAGTTGAAATACCATTTATTTTTCTTTAAATCTGTAATCTTCTTCGGTGGGTTTCCGAGGCCCAAAGAGAACACTCTATCCAGGTGCAATTTCCATCACTCCTCATCACGTTCAACAGTTTCCTACTCTCTGGCTGCCCCGATTATGTGCAGTCCAGCACAATACTGTGAATAACAACAATATCTATTAGCAAGTTATTTTGCACCACGAAGTCATCAGTTATTTTTTCTCTGGAAGTAAATTTCAGGCTTTTTGACATACAAGCATGACACAATCATACACCACACGGGTACTCCATCCGCCCCCAGGGTTCCTCCTTCTGCTTGGAGGCTGGATGATATCTGCATTTCCAAGTTCACTCTGTAAAATGAACTGGTTAACTGATACATGCCAATTTATTAATGACATATTCAGTACCTTACAACGATCAGCTTACACTGAAAATTACACTTGGAGCTCATCCTAGCTTTCCACATAATGATCCTCTGAAAGAAAATAATGAATTGAAAAAGTTTTGAAAATTGGACTAACAACCATTTTTTTCTGAAATTATCTGTTTTCCCTCCATAACAAATATTGTCTTCCAATAATTTTCCTTAAGATTCGAAGGTGGGGTCATAGCTATTCACAGATGTGAAGTAGCGGAGCCACTTCTAGTCAGATGAATTCTCAGAAATCTTTCTCACTGGAAACAAACAAAAGTGATTATATGATGGCATAAATGGATTAACTCTAGACAGCAGAAAACCTTAGCTGTGGCTGAGACCTGGCCATCCAACTACTGTTATGGACAAAACCAGACAACCCAACCCCAGGGTTTTACTTGGCTAACAGGCAGTGCATATTGACAGCAACAAAGTTCACCTGGGGCAGGGGGTAGGAGGAAATTTTGCATCCACAAAATAGTAACAGTTTCTTATTCAGTTTGTTGCCATTGACTTCTCAATATTGTTTCATTTGGAATTCATAACACCTTCCTAAAAAAAACACCTAAGCTTTAGGGGCAAGACAGGACTCCTGCCTTTGAATCCTTTCTGGACCACACACGTGTTGATAAGGCTCCCATGACTTATTTGTTGGTGGCTTAGAAGGAAATTGAAGTTTTGGTGAAAAGCAATACACTTCCTTCAAACAGTTGTGTGAGAGAAGGCCTTTCCATGATGAGGGGAGGTGTGCAGGAAGATCTCCCATTTGTGTCTTGCCCAGCAAGGAAGCAGACTGTCAAATGCTATTATATAATTAGTATTTTATTTCTGTGAAAGTGTTCCATTTTGGCTAGCTCTGCAAGAAGAGGTGCCAAATGCCTCCTGTCTCTTGAATTAAATGAGATAGCTGTCCCACGTGCCTCAGATCTACTCCAAACTGGCTTCAAGTAGCTGATGTTCATCACGGGGATGCAAGGCCAAGAGCACAGTTGTTGCATCCAAGGAAGTCACTCCTTAATGGTTCTCTTAGTCAATGTAAGGCCATTAACAGGGCTGGATAATTACACACCTATTAACAGAAGCAGTCATTATACTTGAATAAGGGAGGAGAACGGATGTTACCAAATCTCATGCTCTAGGGTGTAAAGCCATCATCTGCAAGTGCTGTGATGGAACTGTAGCAAAATCCTCACAGGAAACACAGAGGTGGGACAGACATCTTCCTTGGTGACAACAACAGGTGGGGATGACTAGAAGCAATGCCTGAGAAAACGCATTTCAGCAAGTAGCCTGATTCAAAGAGAGCAGCACTGCAGGAACGAGATAATACCACACTGGGAGCACTGCTCTGCAGCAGCTTAACACTTTCTAATGAGTATCCAAGCTGCACTGCGAGGGCATCGGTTTTATTCTGGCAATTGATCTGACAGAGAACAGACATGCCAGATGAAGTAGAATTACAGGTTCTCTGCACCATTCAGGCGTGAGCCAAATATCAAGACGTGTTCCCTCTACAACGCATTTCACTGGAGAATCCTGATTGAGAGGAATTTAAATATTAATTTCTAAAGGAAGAGGAGAATTCAGTATTGAAGGAGAAAAGGAGAGAGAGTAACTGTTTTCCCCTCTCTCTGTGGGCATATTCAGCCCCTGACAACTTCGGTAAGAAGATGGACAACCTATAAACCCCAAACATCTTGGGCAGTTAACAGTTTCATTAACATAATCACAGGCCAGAAAGTCTTTGGGAGCACTAGAAAAGAATACACATGCAGACCTAAGAACAGATACATTAACTCTTTAGTAAGAGGAAAAAGATTTCTATATAGAATAGTATTTGATGCATGGCAAAGGGATAGCTCCTCATCTGGGAGATAACCACAACTTTGCATAGGTAACCTGGGTGAGACCTTTGGCCCTTCTACTAGTGGTAATTTGTCATTCATTTCTCCAGGGACTGGCACAAGGTGTTACATGAGACATTATTTCACCTCATCAGCTGCAGAAAATAAAAAGAAGGGAAAATTGAAAACTCAAGGATTAAATGACAACAGAACTCAGCAGAAAAAAAACCCTGTCTCACCAAGGGTTGCCAATAAATGCTGGCAAGTTCAGTTACAACTGCCTAATGCCCCTCCTATGAGCTAGAATGTCAGACTTCCATCACAACACATAAAAGCCTCCCTTCTTGATCCCATTTTCATCCAGGGAAATGTAAATAGCCAGCCACTTGCAAAATCCTGACACATATGAGGAAGCGAAAAGGCCTGGAAAACATTCTGCTCCCTTTCTGGTCTAGGAGAAACACAGTCATGCCACAAAGACAAGTAATAAATCCGCTGGACCTCCCCAGGAAAGAGGAGGGCAAGGCAAGAAGTGTCACATCCTGGTCTTCTGAGAGGCCAGCAGAGCTGCAAGGCTCCTCTTATGCAGGAAGGACAGTAAATCTATCATCCATTGCTGGGCTTGTGAGATTTGATCAGAATTGGCACTTCCACCGTCTGTTAAAGCCGGGACCAGAGCTCCTGAAGCGAGCTCATCTTTTCATATTCTTTCTTCTTACACTCTTCCACAGTAGCGCATTTTTCTTATTGCATAACTGATTTAAAGGGTCTGAGGGGAAGACAAATCTGTAACAGATCCTGGCTGTGTCTTTGCGATCTCACTTTCATTTCCCTAATGGCTGTATTGTAATTAGATTTGCAAAACCAGCAAAAGGTCTCATTTTGAATGGCAACGGCTGTTGACATCAAGATTACATTGAATAATTTACTGGTTTAATTTTAGCTGCTAAACAATAAGAGTCTCTTGTCGAAGATCATTTCACTGGCTGAAGTTTTCTCTTTTTTCCCGTCTGCCTTCCCCTTTCTTTGTATGCTGGACACCACCGTCTCATCAAAAAGACATTTATAACTTACGCGACCTATGCAAAACAGTACGTTGTGTATGTGACTACTACTGTTTTGCTGCACAGATTCTCAACTCTGGCTCAGATACAAGGGCTGAGTATTTCCAAATGTAACAAGTGATTCTGGGCACTTAGACAGGATTTGAGCAATTGATGCTCAGACTCCTACACAAAGTCGTAGTTTCAGACAAACCCTCTGCACCAGTCCCCACATGAGAGAGCAGGAACACCTTAGTGTTACTAACTGCCAGGTTAGTTCACCCATACTAAGGAGCATAGATAAAAATTCTGTCAACAACTAAATACTAAAAATAAAGTCATTTTACATGCCTACACTTAAGTGTCAGTGACAGCATTTGCTACAAAGCAGCGGTAGCCAGGAGGAAGGCTAAGAGAGCATTGCTGTGAAAAGTTGTTGTCTGTGGTTTTCCAAAGAGCTGTAAGCATTTTTTTCCGGATAAGCTGCTGGATATTCATGACTGGAACCTGAATGTCATGAGACACCTGAAAATCAAAGGTCACATTACAGCTGCACACACTGTCTTCAGGAGAGGGACGAGTGCTTTACCAAGCCAAACTGTATGCCAATCATCAAGTGCTAGGAACAGTAAATAGGCGGGCTCACTCCACAGAATTGCACTTACCCTTGGGTGCAGTTTGGATGACATGGATGGCACTCACGATCCTCATCGGCGTACTTGAAAATGAAGCTGTTGGCCCCCTGTAAGCCATCAGGACATTTTTCCACACAGTTTGGACCATCCTTAAAATGGAAACACTTTGTGCAGTGGTCAGGTCCCTGAAGCACACGGGAGAAAGAAATGCAGTGCATTCAAGTTACTCTGTCTTCTGCTGCTGCACTAGAATTCAGGTCCTAGAGACTGACAGTAAACTCAGCAGTAACTGTAGTACCATTTCATTCCTAATGAATCAGTATGGTTCCACCGCCTGCTAGGGAGCAGCAGACGTGCAAATCCTGGTGCTTTTGGCCATAAACTTATTCTGTAGAACACAAGACAATTTCAGCTTCTAAAGGGGGTTCTCAGTATTACTGGTGTGCTTAACACAATGGACTTCATGCCCGCTTGAATGCTGAGAAATTTCCTGCAACATTGTTCAATACTGAACCACGTTTGCAAAGCAACTGCAATGGCCTTTCAGTGGGATCCACTACCTCCGCACTCCAGAATTATTTTCCACACCACGTGTGCCCTGTGATATCTGGCCACAGCAATACTGAAGAACTACAAGGTCTCCTCCTTCTTAATATGTATCTAGACCAGACTGTTACGAACTACAAGCCAAGGCTTTTAAAGCTGTGAAGAAAATCCAGTGTATAACCAAATCTGGTGTTCAGGCTCGGCACTGATCTAGGATTTTATGTCCATGAGCTCTGCTACAAATCCAAGTTTCCCTATGGGTCGAACACTCGAAACATTAGCTTCATGCTTTATGGCTGTGTTGCAGAAAACACAGTATTGCAACAAAAATGATGATGTTTGCTTGTTTTTTTTTTTCCATTCAGTAGGTCAAGGAAATATATTATGGGTTAAATTTTCTGAACAATGAAGAGTCTAAAATACAACTCCTCATTGCCCAGGATACCTGAGACTTTTCATCTTGGCAATATAAAAAGACTAATAAAAACAGACAACTTCTATCTTACATAAGAGCAAAAATCTTTGAAAGAAGAGTCCCTGGCCATTATAAAGGTGACAGCCACAGTTAAGATTAATTTAGGATGCATGAAAAAAAGTTCTCTAGTAAAACAACCTAAAAGGCTAACCTAAGTTAAAACCAACACCGACATGTTGCTCAAGCTAGCTGAGAGATTGAGACAAATGCCCACACTTTTTTGCAGAAAAAAAAAAAAGGTAACTGAAGTTGCAGTAGAACAGGACAGAACTGAGTATAAAGAATTAAAACAGTGATAAAAAAGGGCACTCAGATCACAACTGCATGCTGCTGTTTTGAAATTCTGTGCATCTGTACCACTAAGGCATTAAGACAACTCAGGAAAGAAAAGGAAAACTTTTTAAACCACTTTCTTAAGCAGCCTGATGCAAGGCAGTTTATTCCCAGGACCAATTTAACAAGAGCAGAACTCTTTCCCTACATGCAGAATATGCATATTTTCTGCTTTTGTTAACTGATTTCAAAAGCTGCTTTAAATCCTGTAAGCAGAAAATGTCTGTCCTTTAGCACATTAACTAGCTAGCCCATAATACAGCAAATTTTGCTCTTACCGGCCCATAGCACGTGATCATGTTTTCTTCCATCTTTTCACACTGAGGATCACACTCCACACAGACAGAACCATTTGCGAATTCTCGAAATTCCCTAGGAAAAGGTTTTGCAGGCAGGTTAGGAGAAAGCAGAAGTGAGACTGACTGCATCAGAGACAAAATGGCTGGCCCTTCACCTGGGGGCAATGTGAAAAATTAGCAGCATGGGCCAGCTGTGATCACTTCTGTGAACGACGTTATGCTGCTCAACACCAGCTGAGAACCATCAGCAGCCTCATTTACAGGCAGGGCAAGCAGAAGACACCTTGTTTATCAGCATAAAACTATAGTGGTTTTTCCTCTCTTTCCTTAAGAAACAAGGACCTCATTAACAGGACAAATTCACTCATTTCTCAGTTTTTATCTATGGAATTGTCACTTGTGGCTCAGATTCAGGCAGCCACTTCTTACATGTGACATCATTATCAGGTAGGAAAGGATTAGAAAGAGCATTAGGAAAGGATTAGAAAGAGCATTGATCACAGGGCTGCTCTTGCTGTTTTAGTTAAGTCTCTATGAATGCTCTTTGTTTTAAAGCCCATTCTCCAAAAGCCTCCTAACTCTTTCATCAACAATTCCAGACTGTGATCTGAATCTATAAAATGTCAAACCACATTATTTTGCTTATTTATTTCATGTATCCACAAGAAACTATCACTCAACTAATTTTCTTTTATTAACCACTTGTAAGGGAGGGAAAAAAGTAGGTGGGATTTCTTCCTTCTGACACCAGGTGGTTCATTTCAGCTGCCAGTTGCCCCTTACAAAAACCCTCCAGCACTCTCAACGTAATTCATCCCACCTTTTTCTAGGCTGAGACGAATTAACATCTGAACAGGCGCTTTCTCTCCCACCAACCGCAGGCAGAATCTGTGTAACTAGCTCAGACTGGACACACCTAAGCTTTGCAGATGGATCCCAGCACATGGCATGAACCAGTTAAAATACCTGCATTAACCAGTTAAAGGCGTGCTGCACATGTGTGTTAGTGGGCTCTAGTAATGCCCAGGTAAAGAGCGAAGGCCTCAATGCTCAGTTTATCAATGCTCACCCTCCACTCCTCTACAGCCATTAGGATCTACTGCACCAAGACAGCTGAGGAGAACCTCACTTGACCCCTGCATGTGAGGTCACCTCCTCTGGCACTGGAGATGGAACTGTGTGCACATACACAGTGCATTATGAAAAAAGAAAGAGAGTGAGTTTTCCTACTTTGAGGTCCTTATTCAGAGAAATTCTTTATCACATGCCTAAATCTAACTCATCTGAAAGAACCTCGTTGTATGTGTTTGTGAACAGGGGTGTCAATATCTAAGCAGGGGTAAATGGTGGGGTTTTTACAAGTCTTCACATGAATCAAATTGTTGAGCGTCATCAGCAATGAAAAAGATGCAACAAACTTTTGATGTTGCATGAAAATTTTAGTCAGGAGAATGCTGAATAAGGCTTTCTACACAAGTTCAGATTTGGAAATCTTTAAAACTTATCCCACAACATATTTCACTCAAAATCAGTAATATTTGCAATGGAGTCAGATATTGATTAATGTAAAACCAAAATAACTTATTAAAGTGCTGAACAAGGCAATCAGCAACTTCAGGGAAAAGTGCAAGGGCAATATCTTACCCATCGTACAGGTTACAGGAGTCTATGCAGGTCCTTCCCCGGATGAAGCGCTTGCAGGAGAGACACTGGTCTGGCCCTGGCCCCCAGCAGCCATCACTTGAGCACAACTCATTACACACCATTCCATCAGCAGCTGCAGAGAGAGGGGACACTGTCATTAGCTCACAGAGTCCTCTGAAATCCAAAGGAAAGCATTTCATTCAGTGTTCTGCCATATTCAGGAAAGTAAAGGGAATGTTCAGATTTTCTAGAAACAGATTCGAGGAAAAGCAGAAAATTATCATACCACTAAAGAAACACACTGTGGACTCACAGTCTGAATACGATACACACTTCTGGTCTGGTCCTTTCAGAAATGATAGAGTGATAAAACCATTTAAGAGAGTGCTGTAAGGATTGTCAAAACTAGATAAGAGTGGTAGGGGTGGGAAAGGACCTCTGGAGATCATCTCATCCAACCCTCCTACTTAAAGCAGGGTCACCCAGAGCAGGCCGCCCAGCATCACATCTAGGCGGGTCTGGAATCTCTCCAGAGGAGACTTCACAACCTCTCTGGGCAGCCTGGGCCAGGCTCTGGCATCCTCACAGGAAATAAGTTTTTCTTCATGTTCAGACTGAACTTCCAATGTTCCAGTTTGTGCCTGTTGCCCCTTTCCTATCACTGGGCACCACTGTAAAGGTCTATAAAATAGTGAATGACAGGAGGGAGGTAAGTAAGCGTGAAACAATTGTTCACTGCTTCTTCCAAAGTCCCTCATGGGCATTCAAAGAGGCAGGAACCCAATAGGGTTGAAAACCGAAATATTTCTTTATAGAAACTACAGATTGAGCTGCAGAATTCCCTGACACAGGACACAGTAAATGTCAAAAATTTAAAGGATTTGAAAAATCAATTGTCCAAATCCACAGAACAGCTATTAAACTAAAATATAAAACAGTACCTCTGAACCAAGGAATCCCTAAAATAAAACTTGTGGATGGCGGGAAAAAGTTGCAGAAAAGTCACCATTACCTGTGAGTTTTTAATTGTTTACTGCAAAAACACCTGAACAGCCAAAGATCCTTTATATTAAAACTCCCCGAACCGCACAGAATAAACAATGAGCAAAGGGTGAGAGGGAGAGGTTCTTTCAAACAGCATAATTAATTCTGTATTTTTATTTTATGTAAATCTTTCCCTACATAAAGATCTAGATGACTATGATGGAGAAAATAAGCAAAGAGCAAAAGGAGATATGTTGTCTCTCCGGTGTCCGAAGGAAGTCCAGCTGCACAGTTTCAGCCAGACCCTGGCATGTGAAAGCACAGATCTCCTAATCCGAATTCACTCTTGCAAGATGAAATGTTTGATGCATATGGATTACCTACGAGACTGAGTAGATCAGAACAGCGAAGATGTGAGATACCAGAGACAGTAAATATATAAAAAAGTGCTTGCTTTTTTGACCCACTGGCAGCAACTTGAGGGAAGTGTCAAATAATAAATGAAAAGTAGGTTTGCTGGTTGAATTCTACCCCCCCTCCAATGTGGCACCAGTGAAGATGTCCAGCTGGGAACACAGACGTACCAAACAGCGACTGCACACACCCAGCAAACACTTAAAGAGAGGCAACAGCAAAACGAACAGAAAAGCTTTTTGCAACATGCAAAAAGCCATCTGGCAACTTTATACTAAATGAAAAGACAGTAGTTCTTCAGGCACTATTTTTCTACACTTCTTCCAGTACAGCAGCACAGCTGGGTCTGGATGAGGACTGCCCTGCTTTCATTTCAGGACACCTGATGGTTTTGTCTCCACTCTGAAGGCTGGAACAGCGCAGGTAGGTATTGTCCATTGCAATCTACCTTAATAATTAAAGGGTACACAGACTTTTGTTACCCAAGAAGCACAAAGCCCTTCTAGATCACGAAAAAGTCAGCAGAAAGATGCTTTCTGCTCTCCATGACACGTTTTAAAACTGGTAATTCTGTACTATGATGTATATAATGTCCCACATTCGAACCACTGAATACCTGTCACGGCAGCCCACCTACAGGAGAGCTCTCCTTAATTGCGTTTTTCATCACACAGCATTGTTTGATTTTAGCACCACGTTTGTCAAACACATCTTTCTCCAGCATGCCTCACCTATGTCCTCTCTCCTACAAGGTGATTCCTGCACTACTTTTTGCGTGCTGACATGCAGGAAGTTCGTGTCACACTGGCAGGGCACTTTCCTTTGATAGACACTACCTGTCCTGCCCCTGTCACCCTGCTTGCTGACCACTGGATTTATCAGAAAGCACTTCTTCGAAAAAAGTACGCAGCAACTGATGCATGGCTTCTCTCTCCTAGCCCATGCAGTGAGCAGACAGGAGGACTGAAGCTTCTTCCATATTTCCTTTCTTCTCGCAATAGGACGCTTTGCATTATCAAGATGGAAAATAGCAGATCCTCATCTACTTGTCTGGTTTTCTGCCTAGGACGCTTCCATAATTCAGTGCCAATAAAGGGCATTTCACCCTTACAGCTTTACAAGCAGCACAGGAACCAAAGACTTCACGTCCTCCAGCCCTTGCATGCAAACTGATCCAAGAACAAGTGATTCACCAGCTTCCTACCCGTACTGCATGGCTGTTGACCCTGCACAGCTCTGCTGCACAATACATGTAATCCAGCAGGTAGATGAACACTGTCTTATTCCATACAACACCTCAGATAACCTTGGACACGGAAAGCCTGCACACTCCTGTCTTATCAAGGCTGGAATATATTTTTTTACTCTATGTACCACATATACTTTCTTCATGACAACATCCAATTTAAATTTAGGAGTCATTGCAGGTGGTCACCGAATTTCCTTTAAAGCATATTAATTATCACAGACCCCAGCACAGCATGAGAGACCTGGGCTATTCTGCATGCCATTTCATAGACAAGTCTTGTTCTCTTTCCCTGAGCTCCACTCTAAATCAGAAGTCACTGTGCTGCAGTCGAAGGAATAATACCACACAAGGCCAGTATGAGCAGACAAATAATTCTGCCTTTCTTTATTGTCTTAACCTTAAGTGCAGCAACGTTTTTATAACTACTGGATGTCAGTCGTTCCACTATGCTGCCAATGACTAAACTTCGCAGAAATTGAAGGAAAGTAGGCAAAAGCTTTGCATTAGCAAACGCTACATATGTAGTCCCCACAGTTTCCTTTTTCACCTACTTTTATGTATACATTTATACTTTTCATGTATATCTCAGTCTAATGCTGGCTTTCTGCAGTACAGTTCAGAAGGCACACTGGCTCAGTATTAAAGGCCATTTTTGGCCTATCTCATGTTCATTGTCTACAGGAGCGCCCAGGAAAAAATTCCAGATTATACAGTTGGTCATTTCAGGGGGATTCCAGTTATGCCTTAGGATTTAGAGCACGTTTGAGGGCTCCCTCAGAGCAGACCCAGCACCTCACACCTGCTCTGCCAATCTCCCCTGATCTCATCGAGTCTCATGGTGATGTGTGACTGACACTGACCAAACAAATATCCAACTCCTGCCTCTCCTTGCCTGCCACAGGGACACCTGGGATTAACAGACAGCTTCAGGCTTAAACAGTATCAGCAAGCAAAAAAAAAAAATAAGGAAAAACTCCAAACTCTGAGACAATCATATTTCTAACTAAGCACTAAGTACTGTAAGTACTTGTCATGCAGTAAAAAACCTGTCCTGCTTTGGAGATCCCTTTGTTCCCATTTTTCAATCTTAAGAATATTACTAATCCTTCTGATTTTGTTTCACACGCTCTTGTTGAAAGGCAGTTTCCTATTTGCTTTTTCACCTTTTATTGTAACCTGAAATTGTGCCTTTTATTACTAGTGATTTCCTTCCTTTCTATTGTTCTCAGCTGACAGACTACTCTGGGATCGGAATTTATTTACACACGTACGCACACAGTGTTGCACTAAAACACCCCTTCAAGTAGCAAGTGACACTATTACAAGATAGCTCAGAAAACATACTGAGTAACCTTATGCAAATAAAAAGAGAGCTTTTCAGTAAAGAAAATCATGATTACCCTATTGAAATCTAGTCAACACAGCGCCTGCAGCCTGTGAAAAAAGCAACAGAAGAAAAAATAAATCACTATTTCCTTCTGCTTATTTCTAAGTCATAGAAATGTTTTCATAAATGAATCCTGGCAGGAAGGGAGTGGGTTTTCTTGACAACTTATAAAAACCCATTATGCTTGTCTTTCTTCCCATTCTTTAATTATAGGGATGGCTAAAAAAATGTTTCCTTTTTAGACATATTATTTGGCATTTCCATGGGCTGAGAATGTTCTGAAGCTCTAACACATCACACAGCCCTATGGGGAAGGAAAGAACAATGCTTTTGACACGAACCCATTTTCAATTGGGAGTATTAGAACACGTGTTCATTCTTTATTAACGGGGTCACACAGGTTAGAAGCAGAAAAGTTTGGTGTTTTTATCCAACCTAGGTAGAACAGAAGAAAATTAGCTATCTAAAAAAAGAAAAATTATTGTTATTTGGCTATGCACTTATGGGCCTGATCCAAAGCGCCATGAACTCAATAGAAAAGCTCCCGCAGACTTCAATTAGCTTGGCACCACACCTGATAATGAATGTAATCATTTATTCAAGTTGTTAATTGGTGGCTAAATTGACATAATTCATAACAATCACATTTATAACAACCTTTGCCTGGAAAGGTTTCACTCTACGCTGCAGGCGTCACTAAAGCTGAAAGGAATTATTTAAATAACTTTGTATAAAAGAACATTTCTTCTGCATTTATTTTGTGTGCACTCGTATTTAACATGAGTCACCTCAGACTGTTCCGTAAAAACACCCATGCTGGGAAAAGGCGGCAGATTCTTCACTTTAGCACGCAGCAGCCGTAAAATCTAACTGCCAAAGCACATTCTCTAGCAAATAACTTTATAGTCATTCATTCTGCATTAATAATGTTCATAACGAAGTAAGTTTTATGCACAGTGTTTAACAGTAGGGTTTATAGCAGCAAACAATTAAAAGCCTACATTAAAGGAGAGCTTCACGCGCTGCATTTCAGATGGATTTCCACTCAGCTTACCAGTTTGAAGATGCTCATTTGCCATCTGAGTTCTTAAACTCCTCAGGAGACACTACCAGACTATGCTAAAGGTGCAACAGCTGTTGAAGCCTCCTCAACTTGCCCCTTGTCCTCAAATCTTCTGTTATCTGCCCCCAAGCCCAGGTGCCTTTTAGGGTCTAGGCCGTTCAGAAGTCTCTCGCTCATGATCACATGCTGCCACCCTTTCCGTGCTGCTCAGCCTCAAAGGTGCCTCTTTCTTCTATGTTCCCTCTACACAAGCTTGGACACTGACATTTCTATCCTTGAATGCGTGTAGAGAAGGTGGAGAAGAGAGAGGTCTCATTCCTTCATGGTACCCATCTGTCCTGGTTTCAGCTGGGATAGGGTTAACTTGCTTCTTGGTAGCTGCTACAGTGCTGTGCTTTGGATTGAATGTGGGAACAACGCTGGTAACACACGGATGTTTAGTCGATGCTAAGTAGCACTTACACTAAACGAAGGATTTTTCAGTTTGCCGTGTTTTGCTAGTGTGCAGCAGCACAAGAAGCTGGGAGGGAGCATGGCCAGGACAGCTGACCCCAACCGGCCAGAGGGATATTCCATACCACAGAACATCATGCCCAGTATATCATCTGGGAAGAGGTGGCTGGGGAGTGCAGGGGCATCAGTCAGCAGGGAAAGAGCAACTCCATTGGGCATCACCTGTCTTTTCTTGGCCTTTCTTTCTCTTTGTTATATTACTTTTCATTACTGTTATTATTATATTTTATTGTTATTAGTTTAGTTCAGTTATTAAGCTGTTCTTATCCCAGTCCTCATCCCACTGGGAGGTGGGAGGAAGTCAGGGAGCAGCTTCGTGGTGCTCAGTTGCTGCCTGGGTTTAAACCACGGCACCACCTCGCTCTTGTCCTGCAAAGGACAACAGCAGAAAGACAACACAAAGCACCAGAGCATTGTGCAGTTTGTGGATTTTCTTAAAAAAATAAAAAAACCACACATACGTTTTGCTCCTGCATTCCCAACATTCTACAAACAAACGAAGTTTGCCCTAGGCTTTTAACCAGCATTTGGAAAAGCCATCTTGGAAGCAGTGAAATATTTGGTGACTATTTGAACACTGTTAAGAAGTGGCAGAAACAGCAAGATGAAGTAAGTGAGGGTATCAGGAGTATAAACTACATTCTGTGTGTTGGATAATTTTGTAGCGTTTTCCACTGGCCGAAGTCCATTGTCTTTACCTTCTTCATTAAAAAAAAAAGAAAAAAAAAACCAGAGTTCTGCCAAACTCTATAAAGTCAGTGTTATCTCAAAGATGACATATTAATATAGATCAATTTTTTCCACAACTATTTTATTCCCTCAACAATTTCTCAATATTTCCTCATTGACTAAACATGGTATGCTGAATGCAGCATCAAATGGTATGGGAAAGATATCCTATTCTTGTGTTAGATATAATAAAAGTCACTTAAATATGATGCTGACTAGAAGATCTTGGAAGCTCTTACATGAGTTTTAAGAAAAGCTGTAAATATTTGCTTTAACTTGCTTTAAGCCATTAACAATCACTAGGTAGTGAGGAAAACAGAAACAAGCTATTAGTGACTCCAGGTATACAAAGAAATAATAATAAATATACCTGAAAGTGGCTGTAATAATAAATGTGTTTTAGACCGATTTATTCACCGGAAAACATGTAAAAAACAAATCTTTAATGGGTATTTTTATTAATGAGTCACAGCCTGCTAGTTACTGTGCAAGCAACAGACAGGATTTCTATCATAGAAGATGGATTCCAATCCCACAAATATTTACTAACGCATTTCCCTGCCCCGTTCTGATTAGTCTTTGTCAGAGCCACGGGGATATGCCCAAGCATCTGCAGGATTAGGGTCTAGAGAGGCAAAATAACAGAAAGGCAGCAAGGGAAACCCTAGAGGCCTGCCCTTGGATCCCAAACATTCAGGCAGTGGAATTTAGAGAAAACTCTCCTAAATCCCAGTCTGTTGCCCTATCTTGAAAATTACAGATGTTTCAGAGGATGCCGGAGAAATGCATCTGGCTCTAAGGAACAGTTCTGCCTTACTCCAAGTAATGGTGAAGATTTTAGTTAAACATCTAACCTGCAGCAGAACCCATTTAACCCCAGAGAGCTGCTGACTGACAGGCAGAGCTGAAGCAGCAGGACAGCCTTTCTCGTCTAATGCTGACTCTCAAAAGGCCACAAAACTTTAATCAATTCACTCACGCAGATGTGCATAGAGGGAGAAAACTACCGTTCCCCGTGAGGATTCAGGAAGTCAGCTAAGACACTGCCTTCTGATGGCGGTAACTTGGCCCTCAGCCTACGGCCATCATATACAGCCATTTAATGAACACAGGTTAGAGTCCATTTTCAAAACTAGTCCCTTGGTATTGTAGCTTACATTGTGACTTCAAATGAAGTTAATAAGATTTATTTTCCTCATGAAGATTCCCTTGGTGTTACATTTCATAAAGTATCTTTAGGAGCATTTTTATTCCTGGAAAATAACGAGTCTCTATTATAACAAATCCTCAACAGCTAAAAGTCAAATGAAGCTTACAAGAAAAAAACACTAAAGTTCACCTCTGTGTGGTTTTCCCTTGTCTTCTAACATAGCGGAAGTTACAGGGAGCTTGAAGCAAAGAGGAAGCATTCCTGCATGAGACCTGAGGCCTATGTTCAACCTTATTACCGCTTATTTTAGTTTTATACTACATGTCTAGAAATGGAAGAGAGTTGGTTGACCTTTCATCAAGAGTTGCATCGTTATCAGACAGCTATAGCCACCTGCTGTTAGAGAACAGCAGATCAAAGCAGATCAAAGAGCACCAAAAGCAAGATTTTTCTCCAACAGTCAGGAGTTTTTCATATGGTAGAGAGGAAATCTGTGCTTTCTGGAAGGTTCACAGGTTCATGTACATCCCAGCAAAATGGATTCTGGAATATAACCCTAGTGACTCTTCCACGGTCATCAAGACCTTGTGCTTCTTCAGACAGATTCTGTTCTGTCAGCCTGAGAAATTCCTTATGTGAAATCTCAAAGGGCTAATTCTTTCTGTCATAACATACAAAATTACTAGTCGTTACTAGACTGCTAGCACAGAACTTAAGTTCCTCCTTACCACTTGATGCTATTAAACTCCAGCCCCACTGCAGGGGAAAGCAAATAGCAACCCACCATGCCTGGGCAGCCAGGAGCTTTCCTCCAAGTTTCAAAGGAGCTGATGGTGCCAGAAATCGCATGCTTTTCCCGTACAAGGCTGTTCTTATTCAATGTTCAAATAGTATTCACTCCCAGAAGAACTCAAAGCAAAGGAAAAGCCTTGAGATAGCAAAAAATGAAAACCAAGAGAACAGAAGCCATTAAAATGATGATACATAGCTCATGGATGTTGAAAAACTGGAGCTAATTCAGAACAAGATAAAGTTGGGTGTGCTGGAAATAGAGACTGTGCAGGATTCTTTGTCCTGCAACTGGTTAACTCATTTCATTATTCAGGATTATTTTTGGACTCTTCATCAGTGCTCCGTTCCCACATGACTTGACCATCACATATTTGATCACGTCCGGATGATGAAGCGAGTTATGCTGCTCTCACAGACAATCACCTGGATTCCTTTCCTCATGCCCTTGCCACCTCTTGGCTGGGTTACAGTAGTAAAGACACAAGGGCATGAAGGTGTTCAGCGTACACGACGTCCCATCTGGATTGCCTTCCCACACAATGTTCTATCAAGTATAACGGTCTAATCCTTAGTTTCACAGCTTACACCAAGGACATCTTTTGCGAACACACACAAAAACTTCTGCCAAGAAAAGTTCTGTTCAACACATCCTTCCGTCTCATGAAACAGAAAGTTTACGTCAAAGGATAAAGTATGCTGCAGTTCAGAAGGGGACAGGGGTCTGCTGGGCGTTAAGAAACAACCCTTTCCCTCTACACCCTCAGGCATATTCACAATTAAAGGATCTATATCAAAAGCAAGAGGCATTTCTTTAACCTTCACTTTCTTAACTTGCATGTAGATAATATAGATAATAATGACAATGTTAAAAACCCCCTAAAACAACAAAACCACGCAGAGACCCACCAAACAAGACTCTCCACTTTATGTAGCTTTTACATGGTGCAGAAGATTAGAAAAATTAACTGAGCAGCAGTGACGAATGTGTAGTGTTGCCCCTTACACTAGAAGGGCTGTGCTCATACTACAGCGATGAGCACAGCCACAAACTCTCTCAAAGCATAGCAGAATAGTACTTCAAAGAGAGGGGAGGAGAAAAAGGGGGAAAAAAAGGGAAAAAAACCCTCAAAACCTAGAAGAATAAGTTAAAAGTAGGACCACAGTCTGAAAAAAACCCCAAAACAAACATTCCTGAGTGTCTGAAGCACAAACCCCAGAAATCTCAAACATTCAGGGATTTACTGCATCTTCTCTTGCAAGCAGTCTCACAGATGCTTAAAATTAACTGTATTGCAGCTACAGTATGACCTGTATTAATGCAATTTGCTGCCTGATTTCCGTATAACCAAGTTGTTTCATCTGCCACATAGCACTCATCTGCTTTTCAGTACTATGATCTCAGTCCAGGTACTGGCATGAAAGCTTTCCTGAAAGACAGTTAGGCCCAATTAAAAGTAATCTTCTTTATTAGGTGGGTCAGATACAGAAAGGAGGAACTCAGTGATCAAAAACCGACCCAAAAGTGACCTCTCTGGATGACGACAGGGCTGCTTTGGTGAAGCAGGGTAGGGGAAGCAGAAGATGCTAATCTTCTGCTAATACAATAATAAGAGAAGGGGGGTGTAGCTTTTGAATCTGTAAAAATCAGCGCCTTTCAAGAACACTGCACTCACTTCACATTTACAACCTTCACAATTCCTATTTGGAAGCAAGATCTCTAATCTGGAAAGTTCACATCATGGTAAGGAAGCAGGACTCTTGCTCTTCTCCCTTTCATTTGTTCATACCTTAAAACATTTCATCTGCCTATAAACCCGCTGGGAGGCAGACTGGGCCAGATCCTTAGGTTCTGTAAATGATCACAGCTCCCCTGATGTCCATGGAGCTCCAAGAGACCTCAGCCAAGTTTCTGGCCTGTTTGCCGCACTGTGTCCTGTCAGGAGTTGTATTATTTTCCCCCGAGGGAGCCAATCCTAGACAAGAAGATCTGCACTGAGCAGCAGTACTTACTGCAGTTCTCTGCCTTTTTATTTCGATGGATCACCGTCTTTTGACTGGGTGTGCTGAAGAGGCTGGTCCAGTTGACAGTGTGGTAGTAGCACAAATTGCTGTTGTCTGTGATGTAGATGTTGCCTGCGCTGATTTGCTTCAGGGACTGAAACTGCAGAGAGGTAATGCCTTGCTGCTTTAGGATGAGTAAGGAAAGGCCACTGGGATAGAAACAAAAGTAAGAGAGAACAGAAATCAGCTCCAGAAGGTGGAACTCAAACTGGTTGGGAATTTCCCACTAGAATTAGTTTCACATTAATGTCAAGATGATCTTCCTGGCAAAACTGAAATTCAGCCAGAAAACTTTTGGTTTGGGATGACACAAATATTTTACTAGACAACATCCAGTTCTATTACCTAAAAAATTGTGAATCCTGTAAGAATTGTGACACCACGAGCTGTGTTGGCCACAGCGCTAGGCCAAGCAGGCCAGCAGAACTCCTCAACTAGTTCCATTTCATCTATTAACACATTTTTTGAGATAAAGTGCTGTTGAGAAAACTGAGTAAAATCCAGTTGTGTTTTTGTTTTCTTCTTTTTAACAGAATTAATACTATCATAGTTTATGTGCTAAGGAGAAAGTGACAAAGTCATGCAAAACGTATTAACATCTTCTGTCAGGCACCAAATCAATGTCATTTATAGTAAT
The DNA here is from genome assembly GCA_033124195.1 of Coracias cyanogaster. Classification (NCBI taxonomy): domain Eukaryota; kingdom Metazoa; phylum Chordata; class Aves; order Coraciiformes; family Coraciidae; genus Coracias; species Coracias cyanogaster. The sequence continues at coordinate 117,153 of JAVSBS010015623.1, read as the reverse complement.
ACAGGATGAAATTGTTATTTTCAAGGAAATTTTTCCAGCTCGCTTTCTACATTTCATTTTTCTTTTGTTGTAATATGTGGTTATCACCTTCCCTCATCAAAGGAACAGTAAATGATTGTCTGTGTAACACAGAAATGACTGAAGATTAGTGAAGACAATATCCAATTTCTGGGCATCCTTTAAGTTATTGTATTTTAATGGTTATAATTGTTTTCCAGCTGTTCCAAATAAAAATTGCTGCTTCCAAACAGAATGTTGGGCTGTAATTCAGTCTCAAGGTTTCACTGCTATTCATATTCTGCTTGCGTTGCTGCTTGAGATGCCAGCAGAATCCCACAACCAATTTACTACATTTACACCATGGGGAGCCAGGGGTTGCTCTGTGTATCGTTCAGGTACCTTCTTGTGCTTCCCCCATTATTTCTCACCATATTTTCTTCTCTTCCAGCCAATTCCTCCATAGGAGTTTTCATACGGAAACAGCTCTGGTAAAAGGGCACTGTGGAGCTAATGTACACCCCACCTGCAGGGTACCTCAGCGATTTTAGTGCTCTTCCATGTATTTATCTTTTACCACTTCTTCAGACCACACTGTTCTTTGGCTACACGAGCCTGCACCTCCAATCACAACCACATAAACTTCCTGATAATAGGGCTGAGTTCTACTATTAACACCTATAAAGTTATGTTTCGCATTCACAAGGTATTTTAATCCATAAAGTGTACTTTCCAGACAGTGAGTTAATAGCTACAGCAATGAACCCATTTTTTTTTTTAAATCGCTGTGTTCAAAAGGTATTATCCATTATAAACAACTGATTAGCAAAGATCCTGTTAGTGAATACCTTGCTACCAGAGAAAAAGATATCAATTTCTGATGCCCTTCCCCAAGGATGTTACAGTCTGTGCTACTGAACAAAGAATCATTGAACAGTAATAAAAAATGATTCCATGAGTAGAGGAAGTACCTTACCTGTAAAGAGCCCTTCCACCAATAGTAACCAAATTAGAAAACACCCTGAAATCTGTCATATTCTCAGGCCACGACTGTATGTTCAGATACCCTGGAGAAGAAAAAGGCAAGCACACGAATGTCAATGACTTCAGCTATGAAGACTGCTTATCACACACATGAGTTAGAACAGGCTTGGCCTATAAATGAAAGACAGTGCTGTTTTTTTGAGAAAAAGAAATAAATAGGTAATGAATGCTGCAGACCAATGTCTTGAACTCATCAGGCTCTGATCACCACTGCCTCCTCCAAGAAAGCAAAGGAGGACTTGTCACAGCAGCGTTACACCCACTTTCAACAGCCACAGTGACACAGGCTGGAATCCTGCAAGGCCTCCCAGCCTTTCTAAACAGCAGCAGCAGGAAAAAATGGAGATTTGCCTGAATTAAGAACACTCAGTTTTAAAAGGTGCTAGAGACTTAGGACGGAAGTCAAGACATCCATCATGATTCATTAGAAAACAGCAAGATTCTCCTAAAACAAAGAACTCACACCTGTTTCTGAGTGTGTGTGTGAGGACACGTGAGGAGAGCGTTCTAAGCACAAGGATGTGGGACTATTTCGTGCTACACAGACCTCTATGGAGCATAGTTCCCGTGATTTTGATTCAGTACTGCACTAAAATGCAGTACATCTTTAAGCAGAATGGTAACTCCACTCAAGTAGTAGAGCTGAGCCTGTCAATTAGACAGTGTGCTTAAGAATGGCAAATTACAGACACCCAGATGCCAGATTATCTTTGACATTAATTAGGCAGAGATTTAGAGCTTACTTTCATTTTTTTAATACTACTGGCTTGCTGAAATACACAACTTTTGAGATGTGAAGAATGTGGGAGAGAACTCATTTCAAATGCCAAACACTTGTCGAGCTCCACCCAGCGAAAATCATGCTGTGGTGTCCAAAGATATTTTTTTTGGCACATGAAACAGGGAAATGGAAAAAAAAAAATAAATCTGTCTATACATAATCAGCAATCATTCGAGAACTCCAAGCTGCAGTATCTTCCTCCCTGCCCCCAAAGGGTGAAGCAACAAGCAAGATGCAAGAAAACAAAGTACTGAGTTCTAGCTATATGACCTCGCAGAAAATTTACAGAAGATGGGAGGGACTACACATTATACATTTGTCTTTAAATGATAGAAACTAATTTGCTGATAGACCAAGAGAAGTAGCTGCAAAACAGCATTGGCTTGTCTGTTTTTTTCCAAGGCATATTTCAAATGCTTTCATGTGAAGAGCAAGACCCCTCGTCCACTCAACAGCGAGGTCCTGGTCCTGTGTACCCCAAATGTAATGGGCATTCTGTCTTTATGAGCAAAGGACAACACACTTGTGGATATCAATTGACACCGAAGTTGTTGTATTAAACTTTTATGGCATTCACAGAGCGGTGACTTTAAAGACAAAAGTACCTTGTCTTCTTCAGAAGACCAAACAAATGACAACCATAAGTGCAAAGTGAGAAGTTCTGATTACAGAAAATTAAAAGTGCGTTACCTGTTATCTCTCTTACTGTTTGGAATATATTTAATTTCTCCGGATTGATTGCGGCGATTGTGTGGTATGGGTCCCTGCAAAATTAAAAGGACAAAATGTGACACTCTGAATAAAAAAAGGTCAGGTTCTCAAAGCTATACCATGTAGAAAGCAGCATTCAGGAGATAAACAGTTTGCTTTTAGGCAGCATATGGTCCAAATTTCTTCAGAATGTTTCCAGTTTCTTCCGACTGTTATTCCTGCAGAACCTGTGTCTAACTTCTCCCAAATCATCTTGAAGGAAAATAATGCTGCTTAGCATCTTTAAGATTCAAATCGTTAATGTTTTAGGAAATAGTTCTGCCCACAGAAAGCGCAACTCTTTAAGGGATTCTAAACAATCATGGGTGACGTCCCTAAAGGAAAGATGAATTTTCAACATTTTTTTTTCCCGGAATACAATCTCAAATGGTACAGTTGCAATACTGTGCTACCAGGACTAACAAAACCACTACCAAAACAAAAGCCAAACTACAAGGAAAACAAAACTAAGAGCATACCAGCAGTTCCCAACATGTGGAATTAAAGGGGTACACTTTTTAGATGGTGTTGAACAGGGAACATCAACAAGCACAGATCCCTGCTGAGTAAGTTTGTCATCTGAGAAATGAAATTCCCCCTTCCAACATTAAAATCTCCAAATTAGATATGCTACAGTGTAAAAAGATGAAGCTGATCTTGGATTTTGAGAGTGCCACCATTTAGTAAATTATTCCCTCTAAAGACTCTCTATTTAAATAGTCAACTGGATGCCTAACCCGAACAAAAAACCTTTAAAAATCCTTCTGTAATGCCACGCTATGACAAACATCCTCAGTCAATGTGGAGCATGCATTTCCACCTCTCCTCCTTCTGCTTTCCAAAATACAGCATTCCTGGAGTTGGAACATTCAGGTAATCAACTAGGCTGTCTTTGGGGACACGCCTCACAAGTCTTTGCAGTGACAGACTGATGGGGTCACTTCTAACCATCCTGGAGGTGACTCCAGGTTAGCTGCAACAAAATGAGTTCCTGAACCTTAACATGAAGCCCAGTGGGCCACAAAAGCATCATATATACTAGATTTTAACTATTAGGCCTCTCTGAAAACCATGTAACAAGTTTTGACTACCTAACAGAAACATACACTTTGCTTTTACGATGCATCACTGTCAAAAAAGGAAAACCCTTGCCTGCAATAAACATGAGGTTGCTGAATTTCACCTCCAAATCTACTCCAAGAGTGCTCCAAAGCAGTCTTCAAGGATACAAATACACATTTAAACCTCTGAAATATTAAAATGTCTGGTATGATTTACCAACAGATAAAACCATAGAATAATGCAGTCATCTACCATGCTTGTTATCAGAGACAGGACTTTTCAGTAGAACAGGCACAGCCGAATTTTACAGCCCCAAGAACAAGCTTCAGCTCAGTGTGAAACTGGAGATGGACAAGTAAAGGGAAGCAAATAGCTGGGGAGCACTGAGGGCTTCTTGTTCCTGCTGCAAGCCAGGGAGTGGGAGAAGGAGGCAGCATTTGTTGCTAGCCTTGGTATGTGCCACCCCCTCGCAGGCAGCAACACGAGCAGAAAGCAGCTTGGATTTTTAGCCAAGAAGAAAGCCAGAAGAAAGCAGTAGGGCGAAGGCTGCATCTGACCTATACAGGTCCTACCCATTTTCCAGCCACTGTCTCTGTCTCAGGCATCAGACAGGTGTCCTAACGAAAAACACTTTATCCTTGTACTTCAGCAGAGCATCACCTCAGAAGAATGAGCACTTCCAACCCACCACAATTAAGGTCTACTTTCATCCTACCTACCTTCTGGACACTATTTAAAGCTAATTCATAATTACCTGTTTTACATACAAACTATTAAAAATAATTGTGCATAAAACAATTCATAGTTATATGTATAGCTTTTATATAAATTAGTACAAATTCACAAAGACTTTAAGTTCAAGTACTCAGGAAGACAGGCTAGAGAATCACAGGATCAAAAATACAACAGGATCAATTGTAATAGCACAGTTCTCAAAGAAAACAAACAAAAAGATCCACCTGCATCTCTCACTGAAGTTATTCTCAGCCACTAAGTCTTTCAATTCCTCACAGAGAGCTAGACTCTAAGTCCCTACAATCTGAAGCAATGAGAATTGATAATTTTTTAGAAAGTATCCGAGTAAACGAATTAGAAGTTAACTAAAAGCTAATTCTGTAGCTACTGTCATTTTTTTCATTTCCTTTCTGTGTTATTGATTTGCAATATGTAACAGAAATTTTAAACAAAAAGCTGTTCCAGAAATATAAAGTTATTTTAATTGATTCTCTATAATCTTTTTCTCTTCATATATACTACTGGCATTTATGGTGTGGAAAAATTTAGGCTTGTAGAACTCCGTGTCCTCATGCTTAAGACTTGTTGCAGTGAGTTTTCTTCATAAAGAATGAGAGATAAAGTACTCCACAGTTTCAACATTACATGTCCTAGGCTTATATTCTACTATTAAAATAGAACAAAATATTTTAACCCTCTGCTTTGTAGTCCAAAACACAGATATTCTTTCAGATGAATACTGCTTTATTCAAGGTTGGTTTTAGTCTCTTTAATTTAGACAGATTTTTTTTAATGAGACTCATCTCGTAACTTTGCAGCTAATTCAACTTCTGCGACAAATGCACCTTCAATACTCAAAATTACATTTCATGTAATGCCTTGGAATTATCCACACAAAATTGCTCACATCCTCCAGCTGCTTGTCTTGCATTTACTAGCGTACTTCCTGTCTTCTGAGACTTAATAGATTGACATCCAGCCTCTCGGTTGGTCACTTGGCCAGAAAGTGTGATGGCCTGAGCACTGACTCCTGTGTGACGTTCTCCAGGGCTTCAACAAGTCTGAAGCAGCATTTCCTTAAACCACTTGAACCAAAGCCCTTCTTCCCCACTATGCTACATTAACCTTTCACACTGTACTCACTGCTGGAGAGATGAGACGACCAGCTACACTGTCGCAGCTCACATTTGCTGGCCTTTTGAGAATCACTGAGCTGTAGGGCCTCACTGAAGTGGATTTTCAACTTCCTCGTGGCTGGAGTCAAGTTGTAGGTGAAGCATTACAACCAAGCATTATATCAAATCAAGGAAACAAGTCGTTTCTTTCCACCTCACCTAGTAGGGAAATTTGAGGCAGGCAGCCTAGTGTCAACCACTTTATGATTATCTAAACATATCTGAATCTATAGAAAGACTAATGAGAAATCGACTGGCACTACTCATGCCAGAATTCCATTTCAGATCACTCTGCAGACATTTACTTAATCACATTTTCGCTACGCCACAAAGCTGCGAACATGGAGTTGGTTTGGGAACGGTATTTAAGATAGCAGATCTTGACAATCAGTTGCAAGCAATGTTGAAAGCTCCAAGGAGTCTGAAAAAGCAAGTTAAAATTTGAAGCCTACACGATGGTAGAAGCAATTGAGTACTTTACATCATTAATGTACCTCAAAATACTTGCATACTTATCACAATAAAAGAGGCAAGATACTTTCATCTCATTTGTGCATTCTGAGGATTTTGCTCATTTTAATAGTTCCAGAAATACCTCAGCATATCCCATGTAATTCACCACGGCTGATTACAACATGAAGTCTTGAATTAGTAAGAAGATACGATCATACCTGTGTTCTCTCACTGACAGGAAGAATACAATACAAGAAAGTGGCTAGCTGCATGGGACCTCAGCTGACCATCAAAGCAGGGAATGTCTCTGTCTTCCCCGGACATATCCCAGCGCTACAGCGGCAAATACACAGCACACTGACTACAAACAGTGAGACCTTAGTTATCTGGGTGGTGTACCTCCCTTTAGGAGGAGACACTGGTGAGACTCTTAAATACTGGTTCTGTATCTCCACATTTTCAGCCGTACTGTGAGTTATTCTATATACAGCCATATTTAAACCAAAATACTGGATTTAAATACCAGTGGGTTTTGCGCATCTCCACAATTGAAACTTGAATCTATACTTCAAAACTGATTGACAAGAGGGTGGGTTTTTTGCACATAGATGCAGTGACAGCCCCCCAGGCTATGACAGTTTCTGCCAGGTGAGACTCTCTCTCTGTGCTCTGCACATTAGACCACTGGTCATGTGAAATTTAAAACAATGAAGGAAAGGTAACTTCCCTTTCTCCCTCCATTCTCTAATCAGCCACTGGTGTAAGCCAGTACTAAGGATCTCATAACATAACCGAGGATCACAACCGTCTTTTCTCTTTCTAGTGCAGTCTACTTCACCCTTTCTTTTCCTAGAGGTTGAATCATAAGAGCCAAGTTAATGGTTTCTATCATAACAGAAAGCAGAAAACTAATTTATCCTGGATCTGCTGTTCTGTAAAAAAAGCCTGTGGCGATCATTAAGAGGGTGACACAATTTGTTTCAGCTGGCACCATGACATAATGTCTTAACATTTTGTCACTTACCCATGAATCCCAGTTACAAGGAAGATAAGGTTGCCATTGATCTTGGTGCAGTTTATGAACTTGTCAATGTTGCTGGAATCCACTGTCTGAGCTGACACCAAACTCCCTGTTCCAATGCCATCACACGCTGCCAAAACAAGGAGTTTGCGTAAAGAACTAGGAAATACAATTACTGAATCAGAACATGTTGGCCTTCTAGACACAACTCTTCATTTCTTTCAGAGAGAAAGCAGCACAGAGCTGTCAAACCGGCACCCTTGACCCATATTCCCAAAGAAGCACATGCCAACTTAAAACAAACAATAAGCTAAACATCCTTGCATGCAGGTTAAGGTATTTCATGCTGGATCTAAAGGCACTTAAAATCCCACTCAAGCCAGCTGTAAACAGAGAGCTGATAACTGAGCTCAGACAAGACTGGTGGCCCCGCCATTTATCTGTGCACTACTGACTGCAGAAACTGAGGGGTCCTAACACTGCTAGCTCAAGAGGTCCCCGCTTGGCTCTGGTGGACTTGTGAACTTAGCCATTCACATGCCATAAGGTCCTTAAGAAAAGATGTATAAATAATTCTTAATTCATTATCCCAACCAATAAGTTACTGTGGCCTGGAGAAGCTTTGGTAGCCAGTGAGGAAACTTCTCTGTGTAGCCTTGCTATGTAATTTAGTCGTACTTTCTGGGACACTTGATGCAACCAGGAACAAATCCTTCATGACTTCCACCATGTAACGCATCCTATCTCCCTAACTTGGGCTCCTCCTAATGGCAGCTACCAGCAACTGCCAACTGGCCGGCAACTACCAGCTACACTTGAATCTTTTACACACAGTAAGGCTACGAGCAGGAACACCACACGTGCATTTTCATGCATAAACTGCCCGCCCAGCAAAAATGCTATTTACTGCAATTGGGTCAAAGGGTTGGACATTGCCTTCACTTGAAATTCAGCAAGTCAGTACTCTGCCTTGGCCAAGATCTCTGTGTTTGAGTGTGGAGTGACTGCTGATTGACAGATTTTCAATAGCTTCATTGTGAATGACCTTTCAGACATGGCTTCCACTAGGACTGAAAAGTGGCAAAGGCCCATGATGGTGTTTTGGTCCTGAGACCTTCAAGCAGGGAGCAGAAAGTCTCCCTAGTGGAGCTTGGGAGAGCAAAGCCACCTATAGGTTTCAGTCTTCTCAACAGCACTAACACTGAAAAAATTCTAGTTTTTGTTTCAGACACTTAAAAGGAGGTAGAAGATTCTGAAAAAACAGAGACGGTTTTTACAAGAAACAGAGGAAATAAATGGAAACCTAACGTTGTGTTGACAAGTATGAGACATATCCTACACTGAAACCAGGGCCTTAGTATGGTCCCCTTTGGAATGACAAAAGGACAGCTCTAAAACACCGCCCGGAAATACTTGTCATTAAAATAACGTAACAATTATTTTAGATTTCTCTAAAACCAAGAGAGAAATCGCCTTCATTTTTATCCAATCAAAAGTAATTGGTTTGGTTATGTTAGCATTACAACTGAATACATTTTCATTCTATTGCACATACTTCACTCACAGCCTCTATAGCTCAAAGTTCTGTGGCTATCCAAAAGCTAATAATATTCTGCAACGCACTCATGAAGGGTATTTCATGCCAAAATAACACCCTGCTCTGCTCTACTACAGCACAGACCACATTCAAGAGAGTTTATTAGAAACTGCTGCCTACCTTTAGGACAAATGTCAGTGCAGGGCTTGCACATCTTAATACCGTTTTCTTCAACTTCCATCTTGGAGCTTGGACACGCACGGACACAAGAGCTGGAATCCACCACAAAGTTGTCTGAAGAGAAGAAGAAGATATTGGCAGAAAGTGAACCACTGGACCAAATAATGCTGGGACACACGTTTCTGGACTTTATATCAATCCATATTATTAATAACATTGACATTATCATTTAATGTTCAGTGCTTTCAGAAGTGTATAAGCAAGCAAATTAGGCCTGGTTTTGGAGAGTTATGAAAAGCCATGAATCGTAAGGCCTGATCCCACTCTCCTCCCCCAATTTGGTTTTATCATTATTTTTAGTAAAAAAAGCCACAGTAATTGGAGAGAAATAAAACAAGATGCTCTGCCCTGTCTCTTCAATCAGACACAAATACATCTGGGATAAAACACTGCACAAGACAATGACAAGTATTTCAATTTCACCTTGTAAAACAACTGCCAAAGGGGATATAGACTAATTCTACCTGATTGGAAGCTTAGTAACGCCAAGAAAGGGGAAAAAAAAAAAGTTGAATTAAGCATCTGGACAAAGAGTGACATCCCTTAAGTAGTGCATGGCATACCAGTTTTGTAAAAAAATACTATCTCGCTTCAGAAACCCCACTGGTCTAATAGAGACAGAACTAACCTTGACAGTTACAGCCTCCACCTACTGTCAATTTGAACTCCACAGAGATTCAAAATTTGGGTTGAATTATGGTTCCATTTATTATAGATGACTCATCCTTCTTATATGTAATTTATGTATAAAATAATTAATGCAGAGCAGAACTGCAAACCTTGGTGGGAATGAAAGGAAGAGCAAGAATACAGTCTCCCTTATTTTTCCTTCTAACTGAACCAGCAGTATCAAAGACTATTTAAGTGATGACCCTCTAAATTTTTCGGTTACTTGTCATCTGTCTGGCATCTCAGAAGAATGTTTTTTACATGCATGGGATTATTCTAACTCCCTCCTCCTCTCTAATTTTACTCTGGAGTTACAAGACTGTATTGCTGTCAGCACTGCATGGTTTTTCCTCATTGGAAAATGGACTGCTCAGAAAATATTTATGGTAACTTTCTGTCAAACCACCATTATTCCAAGTTAAGAAAAGAACATCAGTGTCATGAAAGCAACCCAGAATGTCACTACTTTAGTTAACACATAACTGAGTTATTACAGGCTGCAGGCACACATGGGACGATTGGAGATGTTGCAGTATGCGCGTAGCTCTCCTTCTCTCATTGCTTTGTAAGGCTCCTGAAATGCAACCGCAACTTTCCGTTGCTGCAGGAAAAGGCAGCTAACGCAGCACTTACGTGGGCACTTCTTGACGCAAAAAGCCCCATAGGTGTACTTGGCGTTGTGATTATGCTCCAGCTGGAAGGTGGTAGGATTGTATACAAAAGTCTGGGGGCACTGCGTGACACACGCACCACTGTCATTGAAATTCATGCAGGCCTGCAAAACAAGGGAGAAAAGAATATTGTATTAATTTCTTTTTTTTAGTTTAAAATACCATCTTGATTGTTCAGACTCGCTGCAACAGTGAGGAATGTGATATATAGTTTCCTAATCTTCCTTTTTGGCTACTCGGATTCCTTGCTAGGATCTTGGCAAACACAGGACTTACAAAAGGGGACTCACTGAACCTCCTTAATTTGAAACATAGTTGACTGTGACAGCACTTCCTACAGAAACATAACAAGACTGTAATTTGTTTCATAACTAGTGTTACTACCAGCAATCAATTAATTCACAACTCGATAGGACATTCTAAAACTGCCAAGAGTGAACGGCTATTTATCATAGTCTAAACAAATGCTAATGACTTTTTCAGAGGCCCAACATTTAGATTTCTTACAGCGGGAGTCCATCGTCCAGCTGAAGACTGAAATTCCCAATTAGAAAGCGAGAAGGATAAGAACTGCTTTTGAGCTAGCACAGGAGGGGGTCATTTCCCTAAGTGTCAAGTTTAACAAGGTCAGTCGCTTCACACACTGAGAAAGGAAAATAGGACTTTGTATCACTTAGCATTCAAGCTCAGCCACCCACAGCTGACAGAGGACAGGGCCCTGACAAATGAAGAGGCAAGTGTGGGGATAAAGAAAGTAATGGTATGCAGGGAAAATAATTGACCATGCAAGGTTGATAATTAGTAATAGAAAAACCCCGCCGATTTTGACATTCCTCATCACCACACATCGTGTCTATGGTTTTAACTACAGTTTATAAAAAATGGTTGGAGTAATATTCACCAAGCATACTGTGAATGTCAAATTTCATATCAATATGAAAGCTGTAGCCTGGCTTGGATCGCTCTAGCAGTTCTAGCAACCACTGCTACTGGATTCTGATGCCCCAATAACCTGTCTTCCAGAAGTCAGGTTGCTTTAGAAGCTTTAGTGTAGATATGAATCCTTCTGGTCCTTCTCCAAGTTGTTAAAAATACAGGTAATTTTGAATCTTTAAAAAAGCAACAAGCAATTCAACATGTGTGTCGTGTCCCCTCCCCTCCGGTGCTGGGGCTGAGAGAAAAGTGAAAAAAGATTCTTTGTTCTGCTGCTTTTACTAACAGTCCTCATCTCCACTCTGGGGAGGACCAGCAGGACTGAGGGAGGTTACTTGTCCTGTCAGAAGATTTCAGAAGGGAGAGACTAATAATGTAATCAAGGGAGCCGGACAAAATCTGCTGCTGAAAAGGATGAACAGGGAGTTCCATGATGAAGACATTGTCCTATACGGAGCATGAGCTAAGCCCGTCCGTTAGTTCTTTACTAAGAACTGGATGGGAGGTCTACCCTACCAACAGGGTTGTCACTTTTCTGGTTCCACTGGGCACCCAGCCAGGCCCTCCCATGCATTTCAAGTTTTAGATGCAGTTTGGTTTTGAAAGCAAGATAAGAACATCTCTAAAACTTTGGTTTAGTGTGTTTGCTTGCGGATATGTCAGATGAAGATTATTGTCTCGTTTCTAGAACTGAATATGCAAATGATTGTATGGCAGCATATGGAGGAGGACAGATGAATTTTATCTAGAAATATTAAAACCGTATTTACAACAGGATGCTGTTGCAAGCTGCCATAATATGCTAAAGGATTTGTAATGCTTTATAAATTGTACCGTTGCTTATTAATAAATACTAACTTCATTTGTTTCCTCAACACATCTTTTACATCCGCTGTTGACTTAAAAGGTGCTCTATGACGTACATGACAATCCTCTGAGAGCAATTTAGAAATTCATAAAGGAAAGCACACCAGTACTCTTCAGAGAAATAGTACTTCTCAGGAAAAGCTCATCTAGATTTGGGAACTTTTAATTTATGACTAGAATGCTTTGTATATATTCCTAAATTGCTTTGATAATATATGCAAATTTCTAGCATTTGGTGCTAAATGCTGCTAATTTGTGAATGAAAGCACAGGAAAATATACAGAGAAAAAATAAAGTTGTGTATCTCAGCTGAAAGCTTAGCACAGTTGTCTATAGCCTGAAGTGTTACACTTTTCACCCAGTGTGTACTAAGCGAGTAATGACTAGTCCTGAAAATTACCAGACCCCTGCTGAATTTCTTTTACATTGCTCTCGGGCCAGGAGTGAATGAGAATAAAGCCCTGGGCGCTTCTCCGCTGGATCACGACAAACACGCCAGTTGATTTTTAGCATACATATTTCCATAACTGCCATAGTTCTGAAAGTCTAACTCATTTTCTTTCAGGCTGCAGTATTACAGAACTTATGCTTCAAGTAACTTGTCCTCAACCTTTGAAAACAGACACACATCAACACATCAGCTCTGAGGATGTTCCTCAACACTCATGCAGGAACAGTAACTGCATATTTCCGCTTTCCTTTTACCTATTTAGACTGCACATGACATGGGAAAGAACGTTATCTTCCTACTTCTCTAGTCCTAAGCCAACAGAGAACCTCCAGCAAGCGCCGGATCAGGTGCACCATGTATGCCGAATACCCACTTGTGTAAAGCCCCAGACACAAAGAGCAGCTTTAGTAAAATTAGTCAGCAGTTAGGTCAGGCCATCACTGCATTTCATCGGCAGCGAAGGAGCACCTAGAATGTGTTTATGAAGCACAACATTTGATACCTGAACAGTGAGCACATTCCAGGTCTAGCCAGATTCATTTTTCCCAGTTCATTATGATCCACTTGCCTACACTATCAAAACAGCAGCAATTTTCCACAGCATAAGATCCTTTCTCTCAGTTCTAGCTGGCAGATTTTAAAAGAAGCCTACCCAGCTTCACAGATCTCTGTCTCTTCAGTCACTCGGGTACCTCTGAAAATCCACCTCTCTGTGCATGTTCTAGTTCTAGGCTTCTTCAGGCCTAGGTTTGCTTCCCCCGTCTCTGCTGCCCACTGTGATGAGCTACACAGTTTTTGAGATCAGTGCTGGGTTCTTAAGCTGCTTACACTATTCCAAATAATGAACTACAAACAAGAAAAATTTGTTTAAAGGCCTGTATGTTCAGATTGTCTATTTAAAAAAAAAATAAAGAGAAAGTTTTCCTCTTTTCATCTTAAGCAAGCAGTAGCATGCATTTGAGGTAGACTACTTTGGGAACCACTTTCCTTCCATCTCCACAAAGAAGCATGTCCAGTAAAAAAACTGAATTTAAATTGAGTCTGGCAGTAATAGGGAACACCTTTCAGAGAGAAGCTAAATTGTATTCTTGACTTTCAAATAAAAAGCCCATAGAGCAGCAGCAAGAGCCATGCTCAGACATAATGATAAACACTTTTAAAATTCCGTATCACCTCTAAAAGTTAATTTCAGAAAAGCGAAAGATAAAGATCACCGAGATTAGCATATTAATGGTTCCCAATCTGTATTTACAAATCTCATAATTCTGTTAATGGGTAATATTAAGTAGATAAGTGATGTTAATATAATGTGAAAAATCCTAAATGCTAAAATTTGCAGCCTAAATCTGGGGGTGTGCATGCAATACATCAAAAAGGACAAAATTGTGAATTTCATGGATTAAAGCATTAAGAACTTGCAGCGTGACTGAGAAAAATGAGAAGTCTCACACATACAAAGCAATCCGTGTCTTTAGGTCCAGAACAGCCTCCAGCACATTCCCGGTGGCAGCAGTCGCTGACATAAGGCCCATAGCACCGTCCATCGCACTGCTCGGCACACACCGTCTTCGTTACTAGGAGGAGGCAGGAAAAATGAACATGTCAGGATCAGAGCTAAGGAGAGAGCTCTTCAACTGTATGCCGAGGAAAACAACAAACCAAAGAGTGCACTGAAAAAACCCTCAAGTTTTAAGGTAATTGCTTCAACGGTACTGGCCACACCTGTGTCTCCAGAGCACCTTCACAATACCCTCTGTAGGAACATGTATGTTGCTTGAGGACTGTGGAAGAAGAATTTTTGAAATGTTTTGCTCTTATCCTTGGAAATTCAGGTGGAATATTATTTTCAACTTATAAGTTTTTGTAAAAAGCTGATGGAAGGACACGAAACGCACCCACCCAAACTAACAGGAAAGTCGACCAGTCCCATGAGTCTTCCCCCACAAAGAACAGCAATACTGAGTAAACGAGTGAAACTCCAAGTGACGCCAGCAATCCCAGAGCCAAATGCTGTTCTTGATTGCAACCACTCTGACAAAAAGGCAATGAGATAATTGAACAGAATACAACCTGCAGATTGAAACACATTTGGAAAGTCCATTTACATTTTCTACATAACACCATGTAGCCTTCCTTTGCAGGGCAACAACTCTATTCTACCAGCTGGAAAGCACACTGGTTTAAGTGGTACCACACTGCTGTGCCTCAGGGCTTACTCTTGTGCAAAGAACAGCCAACGAGTGCAGCACCCTCCTCCCCTCTCAGCTACAGCCTCTACGTTTATTTTACAGAAAAAGAAATCAATATTATCCATGGGACTCTACCAGCCATCACCTAGAGAATGCAATGAAGCTGTGCTGTCAGCTATGTTTTGATAAAAGCAGGAATGTTACACTTCTGTAATTAACCTTTACCATTTATTTTGTTAAAAGCATTTAATTACTCCTCTATGGAAAACACTTTTTGAGAAGCCAGAGAACACAAAATTCCATACAACTTTCTGCTCAATTCTACTATTTAATGTATCGGTAACTACTTTATAAGTACTTTGCAATGCAAATTCCTTTCACTGCTTGCTGGAAATACTTAAGGTCATGCCAAAGCTTCTTGATATACACAATATTTATTTACAGAATCACAGAATCATTATGGTTGGAAAGGACCTCCAGGGTCATCAAGTCCAACCTTTGTCCTAGCATCTCTCTAACCACTACACCATATTTTAGGACATAAAAATGTAAATAACAAAAGAGAAGTCATCACTACTGAATAAAGCAAAGCACTTTCAGAGTAATTCCATCTTGCTGATACCAAAGGTAAACCCCCAGACAGAAAACACTTTTGTGCCTTATGCAATCTAATTTAAGAAATAAAGGAAATTTCTGTAAAAGCACTTGCTGTCAACACTGCTGGAGAAACAGGATTTGTTTATTTAAGTAACAGTATTGATAAACATTAGGACAGAGATATAAACAGTGGCATATGTTTGGCAAAACACACCTCCCAGTATGCCATCACCACACCATTAAGTTTTCAGGGACAAAGTATCACGAGAAGAATTAAGACCTCATTTAGTCAGTGACTGAAGGTTGTTTTCTGCTAGTTCAGAAACTGATCAGTAGCACATTGACTTGCGCTGGACCAAGAGCTTTCACCTCAAAGGGAGGCCAGGCCCAGATTTAGCCTGGCTTGATGGAGGACCCCATTCACCAGATGCTCCCTCTCTGATGTCGGTGGAAGGGCACAGAAGTGGAGGACATTCATTTCATCCTGTCCCACCACCCAAATCCTCTGTGTCACTCTGCAAACATGGAGCTGGCCCCCGAGCTGAGGGGCACCAGCCAGATGCTCTGCTCTCCCTTTTACAGAGCAACCACTCCTGACCATGCTTACCTTACCTCTCTTTTGAAAATGACCTCTCCTCTGCCACCCTGGCTGTCCCCCTGGCTGGCAGCAGCCGGCAACCCCCAGGGCCATGCACTGAGCTCCTCTGGCAGCAGCACTAAAATGGCTGCCCCCCCTCCCCACAGCGGCCTCTCAGTGCCCCTCTGGAAGGTTCTGCGAGGGCACAGTGCCTGGCTTCCCCTCACAGCACCTCCCCACCCACCACAGCCTCAAAAGTTACCGCACAACAGCAGCATCTCTCCTTTTCTTTCCTTTTTTTTTTTTTGATTGCACTAGAAGCAGAGCGCCAAGCAGACAAATTTCAGGTGGATACAATTGATGTGGTTACAAGAGGGAAAGAGGAGAGGACGTAATGGCACGCCATGTTCACCCACCAGCAGGATGCTGTTAGAAAGCATTCCCCGCTGCTGTTCCACAGCAACTGAAATTTTTGCTTAAACCTGGCAAGTTTACACCTCTGTGTAGACAATTACTACAAGCCACATAATTAGCTCAGTTATCATTTATTTACCTCAGTGCTGGCTGCTGTTGGGAGCACGTTAAGATGTCTGCCATCACTATATAACCATCGCTTCCCCATGGAGGTGGGTTCTTGGCAGACTTTTAAAAGGGCAAAGAGGTCCAGCAGCACGTGCGGGTACTGGGAATCCTCCACTGCTGCCTTCCCAAAAAACAAGCCCTGAGAAGGAGAATTCTCTGCCTCGAGGGCAGGAGGGACCAGCCTCTCCCATGCCTGGTGTCCATGACCACAAACCCCACTGACCACCTGCCAGGATGCTTAGAAAAGCCACAATCTCCTTGGCAACTCACAAGTTACTACTTTTACAGGCCACAGTCTCTCTCTGCAGGATTTTTTGTCAACACTGGATAAAACTTTGGCTAGGACAAAATGATCTAAATTATTCACCCTCCTCTAAAGCCCCACCGTAAGGTTTGTGCAATGTTTAAAGTAACATACATTGTCTTTATTTATTTTTTTTTTTGTTTTTTTAAATTCCTTCACTTTTTAAGAGACAACAATTTACTGCCTTTATTTCTTTTCCAAAAAAGCAAGAGCACTGCCAGACCAGGACTGACCTGGTGGGATATGGCCCCTTTTCAGCAGAATACTTAAACAAAACGCCTTCCAAAAGCAGACTCTGCTTATCGTTAGGCACCCACTTAATGAGGGTCTCTACCATGCCCTTCAGGATAGGGAACATTTTGAGTTTTCTTGAAGACTGGGAAGTTATAAAGTGGTTTGCAAAATTTACAATTACAGCAAAGGTTTGTCACTGTTCCTCCCTAATTGTTTATTTTGCTGGGAAAGCAAACAATGCCAACAGAAATGCCAACATTTCATTCCAGGAAAAGGCCACAACATACCCTATTTATCTTCTGCTTCATTGCACGCTGTATTTGCATTGTAACTGCTATCAAGGGTCCAGGTCTGAGGAGGACCTGTCAGATATCTTCAGTGGCACCACACACCAGGGCAGAAAAAAGCTTAGTGGGCTCTGAATATTTTTAAGGACTCATATTCAAGACAGTTTGCAATGAAGGGTTTTCTGCAAGCCAAAACCAAAACAAGGTAATACTACGTATTGCTTGAAGCCCCGAAACAACCTGATTGTTGATTCCAATAAACATAACAGTTCAACTTCCTGCAATTGTTATCCTGGGGTAGCCCTATAGAAAATGTTTATAGCTGCACTGGTTTCAAAAGACAGCAAGCGTTTTCCCCAAAAACTTTTCTCCAAATGCAATCAATTGATTTTATAGCTGTGACTCAAAACCCATTTGAAAGAGTAAAATGTAAAGGTAAATATCACCCAAGTTATAAAGCTCTTATGTTCAGGCTGATGAACATTGGTGGGTGGCTCCTAGAGAATACATGTGGCTCGAGATGGTGCCAAGGAGAGAGTGGGGACAGATGGTAAGGAACTGGGCAGCAGCTGCAAACAGGCAGCGTCAACCAAGAGCAACCCTGCTCCAAGCTGAGACAGGAGAGTGGAGCAATACTGACCTTCTCCTCCTGCTACCTAGTGTGGAGCCTGCTCACAGGAGAGTTGGTGGATGGAAGTGACCAGGATCTCTCGCATTACAGCCTCCTTGCAGCCCAGACACGCATATGAGATCCTGGAGTTCTGGGCTGGGACCCCAGAGGAATCCAGGTGCCAGTTACTTGTTTCTTCACCCAACCTAACTGTGAGGAGAGCCTTCACTAATACCACAGCTGAGGCTCAGCTTCCAAACCAGACTTTGAGGGTCAGCACAACTACCTGCCCTGATGTCTACTGATCCTTTGTGAGATCCCAAGAAGTCTGGGAGTTAAGCTGCACAGAACTGTCACAGTTGGAGCCTGGGCATCAAAGAACAGAGGCAAACATCAAAGTCTTGAAAAAACACGCCATGTGTTGGCTGTGTCTCTGGGGGAGCGCAGAACACTGACTTGTCAATGTCTACTAGTGTTTCACTGCAATATAGCACTAAGCTGTGCTGGGGATGGAGTGGAACAGGCACTTCATATATGTGTGCAATTAATCAGTCGCTTATTGTTTTCCCTTAATCTTTAATTATGTCAAGGCACTATAAATCTGTGAAGAAAAAAAAGGGAAGGAACTTCAATCAATGAAAAAGCCTTATGAACATGCAAAGTTATTAGAGAAATACAAGGGTTTTAATTAAAGATGCTGGCTCCAAGCAAAAATGCTGGGTTACCCTGATTGATCTACGCTGCTGGTTCAGCTCTTTCTGCCTTCCCACCAGGCTCCCGCTTGCCTCTTGCTGCTCTAATTGGGTACTCACTGCAGCGGCACCTTCTTGTTCTCAGCCACATCTGCTGCACAAAGACCGTTTAAATACAATTACGGTCAGGCCAAACTCCCGAGTACATACACAGCCATGGAGCATTTTACGTTTGCTGAATGTTTCTGTTTTGGGTTTGATTTAAAGGCTATTTTCCCTTTTTGTATTTCCTTAGTTGGGCCTATATTTTAATTTTGATTTTTCTCTTTTGTTTCAGTTGCTTTCCTCTAGGACAAAGTGCATAATCCGTCATTTTAATAAAATAATGTATTCAATTTGTACAAGTTTTAATTTCTTTTCATGTGAAAAGTAAAAACAAAATTCTTAACAGAATCAACAGCAAAAACCAGTAACAACCTCAGCATAGATTTTCAAATTTGATTAGTAACTTCCAAAAGTGTTTGTTCTTGTGTTTTTTTCTTAGTGGTTAACATTCTATTTAATAGGTGCACAACACTCTTTGAAAAAATCATTCTTTTAAAAAGTATTTCCACGTTAGCCCTTCCTGACACTCAAACAAAGAATACCGTCTAGCTTTTAAATGTTCCATATTAATATTTACTAATATCTCAATTTTAAAAGAAAAATGGATTGTTAACTGCATAAAATAGTACCCTGAAATTACATCTTCTCTACCTCCTCAGAGAACAGCTTATTTTAAATTACCTATTAATTGTCTTCTTAAAACATGTGAATTTTCTTGTCACATTTAGAGAGACAGAGTTAGATGCAGGTGGTGTTTCAGATTGAGTCAGAAGTACAGAGAGACATTGCTGGAAGGCAACATAAGAAGCAGCTAGGTGGATGATATGCAAAAAAAACAAAAGGATTTTGAGCTTTTTCCATATATAATTTGAAATGAAAGACACGGATTAAGATCTTTCATTTTTTATCCTTTCCCAGGAAAATAATTTAAATCTTATCTTGGGAGGGGGGCTCATTAGAATTTTTTGCTTCAGTGACTCCATAAAAAAATGAAATTATTAAAATGCAGACATGCCTTTGAGTTGTTTCGAGGAACAAAATAGTTTGACATTTGGATGTAGTACTGCTGGGGTGTTCTCCAACACGCGTTTGAAAGCTGTGCATTCCCAAGGTGACTAGGTTAAGGTATACGCTATGTTTGTGAAACCACCCATCCTACCTTGTATCTAAGAATAACATCTATGAGCTTGAAAGCCAGGCATGTTTTTAAAAGTCAGAAATGAAGGCAGCAACAGCACAGCACCACTTGTGGATTTTGTTTTGAATCTCTACTCATACTCTTTGCTTCAGTGGGCAGAAAAACAATTTTGAGAAAGTCTAATGAAGAAATGACCACTGCCAGCCTAATATTCAGTCTTTTCCTTAAATTCTGCTGTTTCCCCAAGGTGCAGCAGGTCAGGGAGGCAAAGAGGAAGTATACAATATAAGATTAACTCCTGTCTGTGACAAGCAGAGGCTGCAGAGTGTGCTTGAAAGTGAAAGACCATGGAGTAGCTATTTCAAATTAGAAATGTGTGATCTGTGTCTCTCCCTGGAACCTAGATCGCATATGTCTTTCCATAGTTTATTATTTCAAATCCACAGTTGTGCCTTAACCTGTCCCCACTGTTTGGATTTGAGAGGGCAGCCACTGTGAAGAGAGAGATAGCTGTCACTCCTGGAGCAAACCTACCGTGCAGCTCGGCTAAGCTTCTGACTTCACAACGCTGCAGATAAGTTTTGCTCCCTCTGGTATTACTACATTAATCCACCAAATCAGTTCACTTATCTGAGAGCGAAGCTTTGTAGAGGTTGAGCCCACGGGAGCTGATCCTGCCACATGGACTTCTGCAGCCACACAGAGTCTTGCTGGACTTTCCAACCTCACATAAGGCTGGAGCCTCTGCTTGCTGCAGCCAAGGCCTGAGCCAGGATCACACCATCCTTGCGTAATACAGCTGAGAAGGTTTTACAACACTCTTGGATAACCTAACCACATAAGACTTGAATACATCTGTACTCACATGTGGATGAGTTACCCAGGTTACTAGTTTTGAGAGACAAACAGGCCTCTCGTTAGGACAGAGAAAGAACCAGCATTAATTAATTCTAACCTAACCACGATATAAAATAATTCAGTCAGCTAGGGTTTAATTCTGTTTGCATTACCTACTGCAGCACATAACCTTGATGTAAGGAGGTTTTGTGAGCACTGACCTCTCTGGGGCTTTCATAAAGTCTGCCAGCAAAAGAAGGAGACGTACCAGCTCAATTCAGACAAAGAGGAATCTGCTTAGCATCGCTGTGCCTGGTTTGTTGTACAGGTATTCCTACAACCTGTCCTAAAATGTTTTTAATCACACCCGCACAGCTAAAGCTCGGTATGAAACAGTAATATAAGAACACGTTAACTTCAGCGGAGCTGTGACTGTCATCAGTGTTGCCAGCAACACCAGCTGATGCTCCTGAACGAGCAGCAGCACTCGGCAGGGTGGCAGGCGTCTGCAGGCACGCAGCTCTGTCGCCTGTGCCCCTCACCTTGCCATGGACAGGAAGATCTCCTGCTCATGCTCACTCATAAAACGTCCACGTTAAGCAGTCTGCCATTTCTAATTTCCTCTTATCTCTTGCTCCAAGTAGTAAAAAAAAAAAAGGCATAGTTGCACTGTTGCTATTATTTCCAACAAAAAAGGCCGATGACATTGAGCTATCGTCAGGTGAGAGTGTTAGTTGGTGTGCTCGCTTGATAGCGGGTACTTTGTCACAGTCCCTTCCTGCTATCTACAGCTCAGCCAAGGAAAGCAGCAGAAGCCAGAGCAGTGCTCTCTGGGGGAGATATCAGCAACCATTTCATTTCCTAGGAAGAGTGACTCCAGTACACACAACAGATGTCTACCCTCCTAAATTTCAAAGAAAGGAAATGTAAAGAAGAACTCTGTTCCCATAAGAGGTGGGGGGGGCGAGGGAGGGGAAGCTTGTAGGAAAAGACAGCTCTCAATTTCCTCCTTTTGTATTTGCTAATATTGTGACCGCACTTCCAGCTCTTTAGCACCTGTCTTTAGTGCATACGTGGAAGAAACTCTCTCAATATAGTTCTTTTTGTACATTTTAATGCTCTCTAAATTCAAGAGGACAGACAGACATTGTGAAATATCTTCCACTTACTACTTCCTTCACATAAAAACTATTATTCTCTCTTACAGCTCAAATACATTCTGAAGTTCTTATAAAGAGAACAATTCTGCAAGGGAACTAATACTCCCCGACTCTCACTGAAATTAGCGGTGTATTTTGGCATTAGGAACTTCACAGCATCAGGCCATCATTAAAGATCTCCAAATCTACCCTGTAGTTTTTTCTGTTCCTGCAGCATTCATTTAAGCGTAATCCAAAATAACCATCAATACTCTCAGGAGCCGTGCTCCGTGTTGCCGCCAAGAAGTGGAAAGAAAATTCAAGTTAGCTTAAGCTTTTTTAGAAAGCACAAGGGAGGGAAGAAAAACATAAATTCACATGGGCAGAAAAAAAAGCAGATGATCTGTTTGTAAAAACATATGGAAAAAAATCTGAAATCTTTCAGAATTATACTAAACCCAGAATATATAGTATCCCTTCACAATTAAAGTAGGATCCCCATTACATCATTTTTCAGTCCTTTGTTTCTAGGAGTCTTGCATACTCACAGGTCTGGCAATGATTCTCTGTGGGTCCCCAGCATCGGCCTGTGCAGGACTTGTGGCACCGACCACCTGCAGGACAGACAGAGGGAGAGATTAGAAGTGAGGCTTCCTTTCATTTCTACAAGGTGCAGCAACTGCTGAAGAGGAGGATCCATCTTGTCTTTGGAGGGATTTTATGCTTTACCAAGGCTGAAACAGTGCCTGTAAAAACGGCCAAGATAAATAGCCAGAATTGGTGTCAAAGTTAAGTAGCCAAATTTCCTATAAGAGCTTTATTCCCTAAATACCTCTTCTGCTATGTTGAATGACTGGGACATTTTTTAACTAAAAGAGATGAACAATTCTGGAGGTTTGAGGAACAATTTGATCACACAGTGCTATTACTATTGCTCTCTACGTCCTATGTAAGACCCACTCATTCCTCCACAGGAGGAGAGATGACTATGCTAGAGTGGAGTCTCTCCTGCCCCTAACAATGCAATACACTCAATGTCTTTGATTAAAAGCCACTCCTCTCCCCTAAAAGCTTGCATAGTCTTCATGTCCAATATCACGGTAAAGGAAACGTGCCCTGTGTAACCACTAACCCTATTAACAGGACCTCTCCTTTTCTGGCTGCTGATTCTCTACCTGCCTGTGGTTGTGGTTGAGCAACCTCATGCTCCTTCAGATGCTCTACATTGTCCTTCCACATGCTGACAGTTTTAGTCCCTCGAGAAAAGGAACTGTAGGTGCTTTCATTGTAAAATACAGAGAGAGGAGAAACAGTTAGCAATGGTGGCTCTTATAAACTACTGAGCAATTAGTGACTGAAGCCCGTTTGGACTGAAGAGGGAGTTGAGTCCACATCTTCCATGCTGACCACTGTGTGATGAAGTGGAAAGCAGCCAGAGGAACTGGACCATTCACCTCTGGCTCCATCTTCCATTGAGAAAACACAGACAGTCCCACAACAGTCCTGACTGCGAGCAAACAGAGACCTCACTCCAGAGCTCCCATCCAGATGTGGCCAGAGCTCCGTCACACTCCTGCTTTCAGCGCTTCTCCCTCCTGAAAGCCGAATGCTCCCTGAGCCTTACTGCAGCCTGCGCCCCAGCTGCTAAAGCCCAGCTGTGCCTGTGCCTGAGGTGCAGGCAGCCAAGCCCTCTTCACCCAGCCAGACCTGAAGGGATAAGCTGAGAAACCCGACATAAGCACTGTGGAAGACTATGCACAGTCCTTACCGCTGCTCTTTTGACCGCAGGAACCTCACCTCGTCTTGATTAAACTTTTATTCATCACTAAATACTGCAGAGATCCTATTAAACAAATTTCCCCTTTGAACCTGATCCAGAAGCTTACCTTTCAATCCTGTGTTAGCAGCTGCTGTAACACTGCTCCATTACTCTAAATCAAATACTTCCCACACGCCCTGATGGGAGATAGCCTTAGATAAAGTGCAAAATGTCTCTCGGCTAAGGCTGGATCACCTCAAAATAGAGCATCGTTCCTCTGCTCGCAGGGTGCTTATACCTGCGAGATGTTCTACAGCTGAGCAAACCCACCGCGACAGCCGTGTGAAGTTGGGACTTTCTGTCGCCGCTTTTCCAGAGCTAGTGTTCTTCCCTCCGCGCTCGCACAGCATTCCTGGTGCTATTGATGATGTTGTGTGGTAATTACTACACTGTATGCCAACTACCTTGTTAAAACTACCAGCTCCTTGCTGCATTCATGTTCATTTAAAGCAATTATACTTGGGAAGCGTTGTTGCTGACATCACCGGCACATAATTTGCTGTCACATTCTGCCATCTGTTTATTCAGATCACAAATGTACTATAACTACATAATGCAAACTCATTCTGGCTGACAGGGACGGGACTCCATCTGGCATGAATAATGCAACTTTAATCAGTAATAACGATTATTATGATTATTAAGAGACTACTGGAACCCTGTGCAAAAAGCAAATACAGACATATTAATTTATAAGAATAGAAGTTTAAAAAGAAGGTGAGGTAAACAGCAAATTAAAGGAAGAATTTTAACAGAGGAGGCTTGATAAGATACTATTTGTTTGTTGATTTTGGTGCTTGCTCAACTGAATAAAACGTTCCCTAGGAAGTGGGTTTTATAATCTGGCTGGCAGATTACAAAACCAACAGAAGCAGTGGGAAGGAGAAAGGGCATGCCCTGGATGCACATTCAGATAACCTCTTTACCACTTGCTTTGCTTGCTCCTCACCTGAGCTGGAGCATCGCTGCTGGGGACAGCTCGGGAGGAACTGCAACCCATGGACAACAGACCCTCCTCTTGAAAGACTCTATTTTATGCCTGATCCTTCCTTGAGGTTCAATGTTACGCCTGTCTAGTTTAAGGGGTCTGGAGTTCAGGAAGAAAGCCCCAAGTCTTGCAGCTTGATGCAGCGTATCACACAGATCACTTCTAACCACGTATTCCTGGGGTTGAATAAGACAGCAGTTCGGCTGCTTCTTCCTCTTTCTGTTGGATTCTACCACCTTCCGAAACATACTGTACGTGCTGAGCTTTCCACTGCAATACGTGCAGTGATATTACAGAATCACAGAATTGTTATGGTTGGAAAGGACCTCCAGGGTCATCAAGTCCAACCTTTCTCCTAGCATCTCTCTA
>JAVSBS010015623.1:69433-92200 GCA_033124195.1 Coracias cyanogaster | reverse complement strand
CATCCAGGTCATTGATGAAGATATTAAACAAGACTGGTCCCAAAACTGAGCCCTGAGGGACACCGCTTGTGACCGGTTGCCAACTGGATTTTACTCCGTTCACCACCAAGCATCCCTCCAAGTGATCTCTAAGTAGAGAGTCCACCCACACTTCTGTAAAAGCTACACTTAAAAGAAAAATCTTCGTATTTGAAACTCCTAGCTGCTGAGCTCATCTTTGGTACACAGCCATAAATGTACTCAGACACCTTGATTCCTCCTGGAAATAAAAGTGATCCAGCATCTTCAAAAATCATTAAAAATTTTTTTTTAACTTGCATGCCTGCTTCCTAGTACATGACTTTGTTTGGCAGTGTCAGATGATCATTTGCATTTAAATAGAGATATTTAACAATAAAGCAAGAAAAGGCTGCCCGTTTCCTTTTTTTTTTTCTCCCTGGGAACTCAAAGTGCCTGTTTCATTGTTTTCACTTCTCTGAGCCGCACAGACACAACAAGGAGCTGAGCTTGTAGGCAGCACACCTCTGAATTGCATTCTTCCATGTCCTTTTGAAGGTCAGATAGACTGAGAATTAAAAACAGAAAACAAACTCCCTCCAAATAGCCTGTTTATATTGGTTTGTTTGTTTAAAAAGATAAATTACTTTCTCTGCTCGCAGTATGAACTGGTCCAGACTGCGCCCTCACACAACTCTGTATTTCACCTGTTTCTCCCCACTGTAATAAGGACAGATTGCTACCCGTTAAAGATTGGCTCTATAAATCTAACACAAAAACAGTCCCATGGAAGTCAACGTCAGTAGTCAGGAGCATAAGGAGCATTCATGTGAGGAACAGGTCTCACAATTAGATTTCTACGTAAAGCTTAAATGATAATAAATCTATTTGCCCTAAGATTGTTGAGGTCCTTGAAATAATTATACTACTTCTCCAAGATAATTCTGTATATATTTCTTAGGATTTTTAGATTGTAGTGAGCCAACAGATTTGAGAAAAAATTACCAATTTGTGGCATAAAAGACATTATTCCTTGTGTCTCTAAACTATTTTAAACACCTCCAACATACAGCAGTGAGGGCTAAAGATATAACTAATGAAGAAGCGGTAAACCATGAAATCACAGAAGTGTTCTTCCTTTTGTGTTGATGCAGCAGAGAGGAAAGAGGTAAAACTCCTTCCTATGATTTCCTCCACTGGTCCTTGACATTAAAAGATGCTGAGTGTCCTAAAGTGCTGGTGGCAATCGGTAGGACCTAGAACACTGAGCAGCAGTAAAACAGCCCATCTGTAACAACTCATCATGTATGTTCTTATTACAAATAGTGATTCAAGAACTGGCGGGAATTTGGCCAAAAAAAAAGTAATTTTGCAGGGCTCTGCTTTGTAAGTGCTACCTTGCCCATTGACTTAATCCTTGCACATTAGTGAAGGCCTAGAAGAAAAAAGGGTTTTTTTTCTTCTCTAAGTGAGATAAGGAAGGGAAGAACCTGTAAAAGTCTCCTGCCCCGTTACAGATGTGAGGCTAAAGTACATTTCTGCTCCTGAACAGTAGTCTTGTTTTGCATGCACGGTGATAGTTTATTCATTAGATATCAGAGGAGCAGGGAAGGGTTTAAAAAGAGACTTAGGTAATTTTTACAGGGTTTGTTATGAAATCTAAGTTTAGAAAGGGCAGATTCCCAGTGGAACATGAGAATTCATTTTGCTTTAGCAAATTCCATGCAGAAAACCAATGGCTTGTCTCCTGACCTCACCCTCTCTTGGCCAATACCACAACAGGTCTTCGCTATGCAGTCTGGTGCAGAGTATCAGTGTTGCAACCTCCAGGACAGAGTTTTATTCGCAGGAGATGCTTCTGCTCTCCCAGCTGGGGAAAGTCACCAGCAGAAAACATTTGCTCACTAGCTTGGGAAAGACCAAGGTGACTTCATCCTTGTGCTTTCCTGAGAATTGAGAAGGGTTTTCCTTCGGCTCCAGACTGACTTTATTATTTCAGGAACAGTAAAACTGCAAAGGATCATGTTACTGACAAGAGAAGAAAAACAAAGTCCCCCCCTTAGCTCTAAGCTCACTGGAGTACAGAGAAGAAATGCTGCTTCTTCCCCATCAGCTATGCCAGCTGCCTCAAGCAGACCTCTCTCAGTAGGAGAAGGAAAGCAGAAATAAGAAAAGAAATGGCCTCACTTTGCACAAAGCTTGCATGTACAGATGGTTTCTATCAGGTTGATAAATCATTAATAAATGTTAGCATGTCTGCAACACACTGATACTGAAGTGCGAATAAACAGTCAAAATAAAGCAGCTTTGATGGCTACGAGCCATGGTTCTAGGCAGCCTCTTTACTTCTCTAACAATCTAAAATAATTAACTATAAAAACACCTATAAATAATTTATTAGCTTCTGTACGCTACTTTTAAACCCATCCCTCACCCAAAAAATTAACTCCTGCAAAAACACTAGAAACATATCTAGCCCTAAGGTCCAAGAAGTTCCAGGTGTCCTCCGAGCTAAGAGCCCCAGTCTCTTTCCATCGCCTAGATGGGACAGAAGGTTTAAACGCACTGACGTGTTGTTTTCCTTGGCAGCCACAACTCCTTGGTTTTATGTATGAAGAGATAACAAATCAAAATATAGCTCCAACACCCAGCACAGCATTAATGAGAATTAAAGATACTATTGTTGTGATGGATTGTTCTGCCCTTATCAGGCTGTAATGCTTTCCCTGTCCTTGTCTGAGTAGTCCTATTGTCACATATTCATTCATTCACACTTCTTTGTTAAGTAAAAATCATTTTGCATTTTCTAGCAGCCCTGTGCTAGCCTCCAGATCCCTTTTATTGATTTGAAAGTTAATTACCTAACAGAGACTCACACTTTGCACGATTTCCTTTCTTTATGCCAGGAGAGACACATGTTGCAAGAGAAACTAAAACTTTTTGGAAAAGAAGAAAATGCCTTATATAAACATCTAGTGCTGATTTTCTCTTCCTCTCTGTAGAGATATTCTGCGATATAGAAAACTAAGAAAGTCAATTCATCTACTTCTATCAAACTATGTTGCTTTCACTGATGTCAGACAAGTTCACCTCAGGATGTATCACCAAATAGTTTTCCAACACAGGATCAGTTGCACAACATTAAGGCTTTTAACAAGCTATGCCTGGACTGATCTTGGTATTTTTATTGTGGTAAATGGCAGCACTTCAACTGACTTTTCTGTCTCTGTATCGTTGCTCCTGCCCTGGAGTCTCCACGCCCAATAGCGGTACGCTGCACAAGTGTTAACGGGAACCCTTTACAGTGAGAACTTGCAGTATGTTCATCAGTGATGGATACTTCCCCCACGGAAGAGCACGGTGCCTTTTGTGGATGCTACCGTGTGTGCATCCGGTGTACGGGGACCACTGGGGCTCAGTGATGGCGAAAGCAAACACCTTCTAACGATCGCTTCCTGTAGGGACTTCCAATTCTGCCAATCAACGCCTCTATCTTCCCCTCATCTTCTCTGTAGATAAGATGAGAGATGCACAGAAATGGAGAGGGACTCAGGCATAGGCAGTTGAAAAGAAACTGGAATGGGAAACAGGTCTGGGAAATGAAAACAATCCAAAAGATAGGCCCTGAAAGGCACGGAAAAGATACGGGGACAGTTGGGGGGAGAGCGAGGAGAGAGAACAGAGATAAAACTGAAGAAAACAAAAACTGAATAGCAAAGAGGGATGCATTTTCTTGAGTAATGTGGGATGGAGACAACCCGCGTATGCGCACAGGGACCAAGCATCTGTTGAGAGCTGTGAAATTACAGAGTATCACTAGATACACTGGTGGCAGACAGTTTTGATTTTAAGAGAGATTGGCCACCAGAGGTAAAGGAATAAATGGAAAGTCAAGATGAGCATGTCAGCAGCACCGAGCGGGCTCAGGCTGGTGGATTCATATCTATCGCTGACAGCTCAGAGCTGATAGGAAGCTCACTGTAACGTTACTTCGGCTGCTACAGAAAAATGTCTCCAGGCCACAGTAACAACTACAGAAAGGGACCTGAGGGGGGTAATGAAGACACTGGTTATTTTTCTCCGTCTGGAACAGACAGCACTGGTGAGGCTGTATGACTCGATGCATTAATTGGGGGTTTAGTCATCCACACAAAATAAAAACCTTGACATATGATATAGTTTAAAACTTTACACTGATTAAGCAATTAGGAGCCATTAATTATCACCGCTTATAGCTGTTAGCATGGAGCAATATAAGTGAATTCCCCCCACTGTGGTGGTGAATTAGTTCGAATCGGCATCAAATGCCTTTCTGAACACACGCACAGGGATCCTGAGCAAATGGGGAGACACAGCCGGAAGGCTAGAAGGATAGGTCACATCATACCTGCTGCTTGGCAGGCTTACCAAGAACAACAAGCCCTCAGGAATCTTTCCTTGTAATTGTTATTGTTAAAAAATAAATTCCCCTCCAGTAAGCCATAGGTAACTGCCCATCCTCACACACGTGCAGCAGGACCTCTGCTCCTGAACGGCAGAGCAGCTTGGTCCCTGTCTAATGAGAGTTTATACCAGGCTCAAAACAAAACACCCTCCCTCATATGGACCATCCTCAAAGCACTCAGATCACAACTCCAGACCTCTTCAAAATACAGGAGCAGTTCTTGTTTTCCCTTTCCTCTGTGTGGAAGAAGAGGGTGATGTTCCACAATCTGTAGATGTTAATGCTGAACTAGAATGCGGAGTTATGCATCCCACTTTCTCCTTTGCTTACTGTGATGAAGACTCTTGCATCCCAGGACAGCAAACCAAGAAACAGTTTGCAGGCTGTTCTCTGGAAGGAGACAGCACAGAGCAACCAATGACATCCCTCCCAACGACATGGGGAGCTCACTGGCCCTGACGGGAGAGAGCTGGACACAGCACACAACTGTTCTGGAGTTCTTGCCCCACAGCTCAGTGGTTATGATCACTGGAGAAGGGGTACATCTAAGTACCAGTCCATGCCCCTAGGACTATTTCTGTATCTTACCTGATGATTACTTAACACTCAATTTCAACAGAAAGAGTAAAAACGACCCCCAGTTCCAACCAACCTGGGGCAGTTTTCACTGGGAGGTGGGAGATAGGAAGTACAGATTCGAATGCCTTCAGGCAAGGCTGGAAACTGAACCCTGCTCCCGCACATCCTGGGGAGCTCCTAAGCTGCTAATGTGTTTCACAAAAGGGGAGAAAAGTCCTTTTTACCGAGGAGGTTTGAGTGTGAAGACGGGTCTGTGAGGGGAAGGCAGCAGGCAAGTAGGCACTGCAGAGTCCCAGCAGAGACCATAAAAAGCCAACATCTGCTATGCCTTTATATTAATTTCAGCAGCTCCCCCTACTTTGCACCTGGCAGGTACTATCTTAACGGGCTCCCTCCTCTGCGTGGGCATGTCCAGAAGCACAGGAATTTCATATCCAACAAGCAGCCATTGCGACGCCTAACACTGCGACACCAACACCCTTCCTTGCCCCAGGATACTGCCCATGAGCTTCTTCTGTGGCCTGACCACACATGACATTAAAAACCACAAGCAGCAGCAAGTCCTACTGAACACAGCAATCAGGTGTGCACCCATAGCAGTGCCTGTAATAAACCTTGAGCCAGGTGTCTGTCCTTAGGTGCGGCAGCAAACTTACTGCCCAATGTGTAATCTTGGCCGAGAACTGAAAGATGCACGTACAAGGTCCTTTTCTGGCCACAATGTGTAACCCTGGGTGAGAAATCTCTGCGCTGTTAGAGGAGATTTTTCAAAGGAGGTTCTCAACGGACTCAAAGACACACTGAGCAGTAGGTGCCAAAGCTGAGGGTGTTCTTGTGCTTGTTTAATACCAACTCCTCCACCCCTCAAACAGATCAAGTCAGTCAATACCACATAAGTCAAAATAATGTCCAGTAATAATGTTCCTGTAATGCTGCCAAAGCAGTAATAAAGTTCGAACAGAGGGGCATGCAGTTTTCATTTTTTAAACAAAGTAATAACCTCAAAGAAAAGAAATGAGAAGGTGAAATTGAAGCGGCTTTTAAAATTCATTTTACTTTTTCTTGATGCCATGTAATATTCCTAGAGTCTGGCTGGGTGCAGTTAGGTGTGCTAGGGTTTTAACCAACTTTTGACTCAATTAGATGGAAATACTAGAAAGGAACTCCCCATTCCTATGAAATCTGGAGTCTAGTTTTAGACAAATTTTGGGTATCATAACATGCTTATTCAAATGTGATTGCTCATTCAAAATGTATCTCTGGCTATCCAAAGCAAAACTGATTATTACAAAACAATACTTGAACAATGGATGCCCTTCCTCTGTTGGAAAACAATGTTTGGACATATACTGTGATATTTAGATTAAGTGTTTGCTATACACAAATATTCAATGAAAATAATCATACAAACAGATTTCAGACTGCAATTTCCTCAGGAATCTTCAGCTAACAGAGATCTGCACAGCAGTGATGTTGGGGACATTCTGTGACTATCGTGGAGATGTGAATAATTCAGTATGAAGTTGTTTTCATATGCAGCAGTTTGTATAAAGCCACTTGAAAACCCTGGATTAAGTATCTTACTCTGCAAATACTCCCAATGTCTCCCCTATGCCAGAACACTTCATTGATGATAGCTTTTCTGAGTTTTTGAAAGTAGATTACAAGTTCCTACAGGAGGATTGGAAAGAAGATTTTGAGATGTGAAAGCTGCTTTGAATCCTAGCCCAAGGAGTTATGAATGTGGAGATCCTACACAAAGGGACAGAAAGCATGAAGAACTGCTGGAACACAAAATGCACTCCTCTTTTTTTACTTTCCTACACCTCATCTATTGCTTAGCAGGCAGGAACTTCCCTTCTAGTCCCTCAGCTTCACCTGAAGCCACAGCACTGTCCTCTGCCCTGCAGGAGGTGTGAAGGGATCAGAGAGAAGCCCCTCAGAAGAGCCCTGGGTTTGAGCTGACCAACTCAGGAGGGCAGGAACTTCAGTGACAGTTGTGAGAATTTCTGCCAAAACAGGCACGTGTAACAAAATCCTTGAAAAAAATGCAGATACGATAGCAACAGAACAGGCTGTGGGGAGACGACCATCACAATGCTGGCTGGCCAGTCCCAACACTGCACCCACCCACCGCCACCGAGCCATACACCTACCCTCGTGCCCTGCGCAGCAGCACCCACCAGGCCCACTCTGAGCGGGTGCCTGGGATGTGCATCTTTCACATCTAACAACAGACAACTTCAAAAGGGTGGGAGGCACGCAGCAGCTTCAAGAACCAGGAGATACAATTAAGCAGCTGATTTTATAGCCTTTCTTTTCTTCTTCTTTCCCTAAGCAGTTCTTCAAAGGCAGCTAGCTAGAGCAGCTGGAGCTTGCTGTGAAAGACCAATTCCACCCACCCACCCACTCACTACAAATCTGCCAATTACCATTCAATTAGACTATTTTAAATATTCAGAGTATTTGGGGTTTATTTCCTACTTTCACGAAACACTGGTGTTTGTGATAAAGCAAGCTGCTTATCATGGAAAGGGAGCCTTTCACTTCAACTGGAAAGTCTCTCCCTTGTGCAATATGCTGCTTAAATGCCAATCTGCTTATAAACAGGTGGGACACACTAATACATTATACACACACAGGTTGCCACTAAAAGATAAGCATTTGCCAACAATTGCCACACGCTACTATGTGGAGCCCTACTTAAATTCTGTAGCTACAGAACTAGTGTCACTTTGTAGTATTTTTGTCCATCAGTATTGGAGCCTGTGCCACTTGGTGGGGGACTTTCACCCCGCTACTGCTGTAACAAGGAAGGAAGATAGCGAAGGAAGGAGGTCTGCACTTCGGCAGGGAGGGGGTTGGCTATTTTTTGTTTATCTTTTTGAAAAATCTATTTTTCATTACAAAGAGGTGCCCATGTCAGAGTTCTTCAGCAACTGGTAATGCTGGCTTTCTCAGTGCCCTCCTTTACGCGTCCACGACTCCTAAAGATCCCTGGATTTGTAGCGGTTCCCGTGCCAGATCCCTGGATTAGGCTCTGGCAGCTTAAGGAGTTCTGTCCCTCACGGCATTGTTCGTTCGTATGAGCTAGGTAACTTGTGTTTCTTACCTACTTTTTATTCAGCAAAGTCAACTGTTAGAGGCATCGTATTTCCATTAAATGCCACGTCTGCCTGCCTTTCAAACCTGTTTCAAG
Source organism: Coracias cyanogaster (assembly GCA_033124195.1). NCBI lineage: Eukaryota > Metazoa > Chordata > Aves > Coraciiformes > Coraciidae > Coracias > Coracias cyanogaster. Next base: position 83,981 of record JAVSBS010015623.1, on the reverse strand, counting down.
AGCATTCGCCAATTGACAAATCCCTTCTGAAAATGCTGGCTGAAGGTATTTATTAGGAAACTAAACTAATTCCCTTTATTCAAAACACACCGTTCTGGGTTGAGGGAAAACATTACAGGCAACTTCAAGGGGTTAAGCTTGCCATACTAATGCAAAACAAGTTCATAGTATCACTGGATTTCTTGTATTCCTCCATCTTCAGTTACATATGCTTGGCAAAAACTATTCTTTAAAATCAATTTATTCTGTTACTATATTTGTCTTTCTATTTCGTAAATTAATAAATCCTGTCCTGACTAGAGATTCCTTAATGATAGGAGAAGCAACCTTCATGTCTCCCGAACAAAAGGGGATTGTGGGACTTTCTGGCCATCTATCTTCAGCTCCGATATGAATTTTCTTTCCAACTGAGATAGCCATGAAACCCTAAGTGCTGCTAAAATACAATGCTGCAAGCCCTCAAAGTGTGCTCTACACGGAAGGAGCTTTCACAAAGCAGTGTAGTTATTTGTGGCTTTTTATCGAAAAGAACAGTTTCTCCTTCTGGCTTTGCCACGGTGACATCGTCGGCAGGGAACATACTCTGTACCCAGACCACCTGTCTGCGGAGGCCCCATTCGCCGGTCTCCAAACATACATTTAAAATGTTAATTGAACTTCAAGTAATAACCTCAATGAAAGGTTATAATTTAACAAACTCGGCAATAACAAATGTCTTCAGGCTACACTTTCTGAATGCCATTTTCTCCATAGGTAGTTTCCAATTCAATGTACACCAGAAATGATACACTAGCTACTCTGAAAGTTGGCTTTAAGCGTGAATTAGTCACTTCCCTCTTTTCTTTTTGCCAGCATACATAAATACACCGCTGTTACTGGCCTTCAGTACAGCAAACCAAACCCTTCTGCTTTAAAAGAGCACCAAATATCTTGCAGGAATAACTGGACAAAACGTGGTTATCTCACCTGTGTTTTGTACCGAGGCTGGGGTTCAATTCCTATCCATTATTTCCATATTAGTTGTCTCCTGTTACAGGAGCATCCACCGCTCTAAAGGAAAGCTTTCCTTGTGCTTCTATCTACACTGCATTCTTCTCTCCCTGGTCTTGACTAACCAAGAGCACTTCTACACCCAAGGGAAAGGACTCCATCCTCCCTCCCACTCCGACCCAAGACTCCCCGCTTCACCAGTGTGGGTTCCCAACACTAGCAGGACTGGTTCTGCACAAGAGTCTATTTGAGACGGTCCAGCTGCAGACACTGGCGTGTACATGTGTATCATTTTATTTATACCATTTAGCCGCAGTGTAACTGAGAACCGATAGAAGTTTGGGAATTGTGGGAGAGACTGCAAGGATCTGAGGAACCCCCATTTTTCACGACTATCACATAGTCACTTCAGAATTAAATACCCAATGGTTTGACCCAAGTATAAATCTCCAGATAAGTCACTATGTGTAAAAATGATCCTTTTCTAATATTGCGACTACTGGTACAAAAAAATGAGTTACTGTGCTCTGTGAAGAATTACAAGGTCACTACTGAACGTTAAATCAACATGCCGGCTACCTGTCAGACCTCATTCTGTAGCTGCAACAAATGGCCGTACACAGATTCACCTACATCCCTTGGCAGCAACTCCAAACACAGACTGTTAACACCCACGGGAGAACAAAGCTTCTCACTTACACAAAATGCCATGCAAATATCAACTTACGTTTTTTGTGAAACACGCAGCAAGAACATACAATAGGTACTGAAAGGGATGTACATGTATCCATGCAGCAGATTTTCTCCTATATCAATTTAAAAAAATTTAAGCAGCTTCTGGCCTTAAACTAGGCTGACCTAGAGGCACTTCTACTAAAGCAATTTTCTACCAAATCATTCCCATTTCTGCAATATTTTAAAGAAGCATCTTTTGAGAAACTATTCCTCCTTTTGCTAGCACGTGGGAAACTGGCGGTAGAACATGGCCCAGCAAACACTCAGTTACCAGGGCTGATGGGGCAGCAGGTTAGCCAAATATAACAACTGACAAAGACAGTGTAACAGGGAAATTGAAGGGAAAAAAAGAATACGGAGCAAGCACTGACTCACATCACCCAAATACATACTAAACAGAGATAAATGTGTCAAACTGAGCCATAATGCTTCAAACACACCTGTACGGTCAGTCCCAGCCTGGGCTGTCTGCAGCACGAGAACAGAGAGCTTTTTCCACAGGCAGCTGGCCAGCCCGTTTTCTGTTCCTTTAATTAAAATGCAAAGCACTGGCTAAATGGTAAACATTTAATTAGATTTGTCTCTATGTTTCAATATTAATAAAACACATGAAAAATGCATTAAGAGCCAGCTAATTGGGGGCTCTCCAAAAGTAGCTGTAAATGAGCAATTACAATACAATCAGGGTGTGGTTCTCCAGGGATTGTCACAGAACCGATGCTTTTTAATATTCCAGCCAAAGGTTTAGAAATTATTAAAAAATCCTAGGCAATAAAAGAGACAGATGACAGGAAGACTGAAATCCCAGCAAACTGCGGTGAAGAGCAGCCAGTATTAGAGAGTGAGCAGGCTGGCGAGCAAGCTGGAGTTGCTCACACCAAATGTTTTTTATACAACCAAACATAAGACTGTGTATTTTGGCATAAAGCTCACAGGCTACATGTTCTGGAAAACAGGGAGTCTCTGAAAGACACAGATGCCAGAACTGCCCAAACACCAGGTTCCTCTCATGAAGCTGAAACACAAAGGATACAATTTTTACTTCTGCAGGATATTGGTTAAAACAGTAATAAAACGCTATACACACTTCGGTTTCTGTCTTCTAAAAGCACATTGAAAAATAGAGATATTTTATATCAATGAGCAACTAAAATTATTCTGAGGCTGGAAAGAAACTCCTGACTGTGAGAGATGTGAGACCTCTATCTGTTTAGCTTATGAAAAAAAGATCAGGAGGTGAGCTGATTACACGGTACATGCTATTTCTGCAGGAGGAAAACGCTGGCTAGGAGAGGACTCTTTGAGCTAGTAGAGATGATGTGAGACACAACATCTGCAATTGAAACCTGTGTTCGAATGAAAAATAAAGGCTGTTTGTATTATTTATTAAGTAACCAGCTTCTTGAGGGACAGCTGCACTTCTGCAAAGCTTCAGACCAGAACGTACAGAAGACCTAAGCCCCACGCTGATCCATCCCTGTGGCTGCAGGAGGCTCCAGCCATGCCTGGCGCTGGGGCCGCTTCTGGAACTCAACGCCGAGTTGGAAGATACGCTGTGGTTAGGAACATCACTGAGCTCAACGCCAGGCAAGCAGGGCCTCCACCTACAGTAAATCAGAGCTAATGACGCTTTGAGGCTTCTTTTGCCCTTGAAAAAAATCTATGAATCAATAGGTAAAAAAGAGGGAAGACATTTTAAAGCAGTCTTGCTTTAAAATCCCTTGACTACATCATGGGATTTATTGACTCACAGGCACACAAGCCTTTTCTTCCTATGTATCGTGTAACTACGTAGAAGTGCTTCTGCACAGCTCACAACTCGGGTGTTTTTACGTTACCAGGTGCAATTAGATACAAAGCAAAGACAGAGGAGCGCTATGGTGTGAATAGCAAGTAACTGAAGTTGTTCTGCTTGAAAAAACATCTTGCCAAAAATTCCAGCTTTTTCACAGCCGACGGGCTCAGTCAAAAAGCCAGATCAAGTCAAGGGAAATTTTTCCACAGATCTCACAGCACTTCAGAGTCCGAGCAGAAATTTCAGTTCAGGAGAATACTTTAAAATGGGTTTAATTTTCACAGAGTTTGGTTTTCACAACTCTGGGGACATGCCAACATGCAGTCCTGCATTCTTCTTGAATAATTTATTTTAAAGCACCATTTTGGTTTTTTAAACTTGAAAATGGGAAGTAATTTTTTAGTGTTTGTTACCCAAACAGTTACCAGCTCCATCATAAACATAAATCCATATAGTTTCAGTATTTTTAAATGCATTATTGATTTATTAGAACTTATGCTATTAACTACGCAAGCAACCTCAATGCAGTAACTCAAACCCTTCAGGCTTTTCTGTGAAACAAAAGCTCCAAGTAAAGCTCCACTGAGAGTTCTGATTTAATGCTACAGTCCTTGTCAAGTCCTGCAGAAGAGCTCACCTGGCACAATGCGGGGCTAGCTCCTGCTGACAACACAACCAAGGAGAACACTGAGGACACAGATCAAAGCAGCCATGTTTTCACTGGACTTTCCCTAAAGCTGGTCTGAGAGGAGTTGTCTACCAGTCTAGGGGCATTTTCGGCAAGAAGCCTAATGCTTGTTTCCTGCTTTATTTCTTGCACCATCACTGGGAACTGCACCTTGGGATTCAAGCTCTGAAGGGCAGAGCTCCATCTCTTCAGTCAAGGGACTAAATGGAACAAGTGGCTGTAGTAACAGGGGAATATGCTCCTGCAAAGTGTGGCTTCAGCATGCTTGGCTAATGCTTGAATTCACGGCTAATTTTTGAAAGAAGAGAAAACAGATTTTCAGCATTGCAGAAATAAATTCAATAATATACACCTAGCGGGATTTCTTTTTTTTTCCTTAGACAGTTAAGCACTTTCAAGATTCCCACTGCAAAGTGCCTGGTTTAAAAACCCCAAGCTGACAGTGTTGATTTCAGGTAAATGGAAGAGAAGGCTGCTGCCAAATTACAATTAATTTTAAAAGCTTCAGCTACAAGATACTAGTATGGGAAGGCTCTGCAAACAGTAAATACTAGTATTATTTCAGCGTACAAGTCAAAACGCCAGGTTCAGAGGTATCTGTCCTCAGAGAGCTGCAGTATGCGTGGTCCCGGTACAACATTTGCCTATTCCATTCCAGCAGTACACGCTGAGCTCTGCTGGCAGCCACTGGCTGTAATAATCTTAACAGTAAGACCATGTAATTCAAAGGCCTCTAACGCAAACTCTTCTGCATGCATTTGATCAGCACAGGAGCAAAGGGTAGAATGCATTTTGGGCTAAAGACAAAGAAAAAAGGAGAAGCAGAACTTGGGATTTATATGTCGGCAGTATTTCTGTCATAGCGGTTACGACGCCATGGTCTTCTCAACCGGCTTCTTAACTCTGATGTGACAATGACAGCCTGTGAAGAAGGGCATCAGAAAAGCTTTATTCCCAGAGTTCATTGGCCGTATTCTCTTCTGTCTAGCCCTGATGTAAATGAAGGGGATTGCCAGAGTTGGCAGATGCAAGGTATGACACCAGCACAGATGCAGGGGACTGATTTTATTTCAAAGCATCTTCAATTCACTCCGCCCTTTTGTCTTCCTCCTCTGGTGATTGCCTTGGAGCAGCAGGGAGGGTTGCAAGCGAAATTATCCCTGAAGTGGGACCATTATTAGTTCTTCTGTCTGGCCAGGGAAGAGAGCAGCACCTTGGCTCCTGCGCGGGGAAGTGAACAAGGAGCACGGCTGAGCCCTGAGCACACACACGCTGATGCGCGTGTGCTCCCAGTACGGCAGCGCATTTATAGCAACCTGCTGGAGCCCACTCTGGCATCAGCAAAAACCCAGCAAGTGCTGGGCTCTCCTCTGAAAATGTTCTTTTGGACATGTGGACACCTTGGGGGAGATTTTATGTCTGCTACTGACAGTTCAGATCAACGCTAGCAATGCCAAAACACCAAACTGTGATTTAGGCTTTAGGACCTGCTGCAATGATGAAGTGTCTGATCCTGACACTCACGGGGGTTCACAGCCTTTTGTCCCTGAAACATCCTCTGCCAGGGAGCACTACAGAGGTGGTCACAGCAAACAGCCCTAACAACTCTGGGGCATAAGCTACCCTCCAGGCCTGCAAGTCGTGGCTAAACGCGGCACACAGACCCAGGTCTTACATGATCACACATTTACACAGACTCTCCTGAATTACTACTAGTACGGACTTTGTTGAGCTTGACACGGAAGCTCAGTTGGTTTACATTCCCAGACCGATGCAGCCTCTCTGACAGACCTTCTCCCTCTCCTGCAAAGATCTTTAGATAAGCAGTAAAACCCACTCATTCTTTTCAAGATATTCTGACACAGAAAGCCCCAGAGGGCTTTCTTTGACACTTCCTGCACTTAGGATATTCTCGGTAATGCCAAGCAGTGTGTAATTTACTCAGCTTCAATGGACTTAGCCAAGATTTCCAATAGACAGGAAGTACCTGAGACTTCAGGCAATTTAATACAGTCATGTAAAATAAACAGTAAATACATACACATGCTAGATCCAAAAAAGCATGAGTCACAGTCTACGCAGAAAAGTGCCAAAGACTTTGTAATGCGCTGAGCATCATTTGCAGCACTGGAACAATAGCAAGGCTGGGCCCAGCCAGCACCCACACAGCCTAGCATGTTATGAAAAGTGACACGTGAGCCAAATTTGAGAAGCACATACCTTATTTAATGATGCTCTATACTGATTTCCATTCTAAGGTTATAATTCAATGTTCATTTCTCCAAGTTCTTTCTGCACCAGTACAAATAACTTGTCTTAATTCTTTTGTAAACTACCAGTGTAGCACATTCCCTTTCTCCTACCTTTTGACAGGTACTAATAAGGTTCCATATTTGAGTGATTGCCATTGAAGGCTTTATATATATATATATATATATGTATATACACACACACATCCATCTGTATGTAATACATGCACTCACAAACACACAGAGAGCTGTTTCATTTTAGGCTATTTCAAGCTGTGATTTCTGCACCTGAATTCTTTGTTTCCCAAAGTCTTACCACCTTTGTTAAACCATTTTAGCTCTTTCTTGGCTTTCTGTATAACAGGGTTTAGATTTTCACCTGTGTAAACTGTGAAGATAGAAATGGTTTGGATTAGCTAATTTAATCAAATTTCAAAGGACTCATGAATAGTATTGAGATGGAATTCAGTTTCTTGGAGAAGGAGGCTTATGTTTATTAAATTAAATACAGTCCAGCTGTGCCCTGCTCCAACCCAAGTAAGGAAAAACACACTAAAATTTGGGTGGCTATCCTAATGAAGCCACCTCGGTACACAGCTCTCAATCATCACTGAAATAATGCTGTTGCTGTTTAACACGTTTATCAAGCACAAATGGAAAAGCACAGATTGTTCCATCCCCGTATTTCAAAACTACTCAAAAGGAATGAAAAAATATTTTAAGAAAACTGGTCTTAGGTACATGCATTCTTTCATCTTGCTGTGGGGGATAACAATTGCCTTTATTACTTTCAGGGTGTGATTCAAAAGTACCCAGCACTGATCTTGTTCCGATTCCTCTGGAGTCACCAGTAAAACTTTTGTTAGCTCAAAACAATAGTATTGATGTTGGCTGCTTTTTAAAAAGACCTTATTACCTCGGTGCTGCAGAAGCATTTGTCTTAAAGAACCGGCAAAGGTTAAAAGAAAACCCAATAACAGAACAAAACAAAGTCACAACCAAGTCTTTTTCTTGTTGAAGTAATGACTCATAAAAGGGTACAGGCATTCCCTAACCTTCAAAGGTTTTATCAGTTCTGCTTAGAACTGATCGTCAGCAGTGATGAGGTTTTTTAATATGCAAAGAAGGTAGCTGGCTGCATTACAACTATGTCAGGTTTCCAGCCAGAAGGCAGAAGAGACGAGCCTCAGCTCCAGAGCTGGAAGATCGAGGAGCAGTGGAGTTTGGCAGGCTCCCTGGAAGAAGCCCTATCTCAAGTAGCTGTGCTCTTGTTTTGAGGTTAGCAGGTGAGACACACAACAGCAAACTTGCCTTAGATAAAATCTGTTAGACCACAAAGCACTTGGTTAAAAACAAGCTGCTGCTTAGAAATTATGGGGACTCATCAAATGGTCTTTACCCAGAGACTAATCTTTTTTTTTCTTCTGAATTCCTAACATTCAACTGAAGAACTTAAGTTGTTTCTTGGCTGTAGTGGAAGCTAAAAAGGCACCCAGTCATTTACACATCCTTGAGGGACACCTTAAGATTGGTAAGCAATCCAGAAGTCTCAGAACAATGTGTCTGCTGTGGTATCACTTCTGATATCGGATATAAACTTCTTCCCAGGCTACACCTGAATTTCAACCTTGATGCATCCTGATGGTACAGTTTAATAGCATGGGATTCATTTTGAATGCACTTTACTAAGCTATGGAATATTTTACCTAAACACTTTGTATCACTGTCACTAGCATTCACTATTGCTGCAAGAATCATCAAAACACTACTGAAGGTGAATAGGGAAGGGAGATAGAGAAATGGATCAAACAAATTAATCAAAAGTACATAGATACTCCCAAGTTTGAAACTGAGAGTGTTAAAATAGAGAGAACATACTAAAAACTGAGAAATATTGGCTATATTGTGAAGAACAGTCCATGCTCTGCAACTTCTCTTTCTTCACAGATACACACAAGACAACAGGATAACTATTTCTTTGAGGTTCGTTTCTCATCTAAAGTCAGGATATTTGTGAGCTTGTACAATTACCCCAGCAGCTAATTATTATGCCATAAACATCACAACTGTGACTCACAGACCAGCCTGAGCAGCAGGAACAATTGCAAAGCAAACAGAAATGTCTGTGTTTCCAGGGCAGCACAGTGGTTTTAGCAATAAATAGAAAAAAAGAATATACAGAAGAGAGAAAACAGATGAGAAAAAATTCAGAACATGTATGATGTTCACAAAAACTCTCTTCAGACAAAGTGTTTTTTAAGATTAGACCAAGTGTCCCTACATCACCATATAAACTTTGACAAATGCAGGGAAAATTTACAAATACAATTCTCCATAAAAGAGAATCAAGGAACACTTGTGGTCATGTTTGTACTGTTTCATGCGGAGCGGACGACAAGGCTAAGAATAAAACCGGTACTTACATCCTGAGCTGCCATTTGTTGGAACCAAAGTGAAGTTGGAGGCCCAGGGGTTACGCACGATGTCCTGCCAATGAATGGTGTCTGCGAAGCAAAGAAACTTGTTCTGGCCGACATACACGCCTCCATTCAGTATTTCTGCATAAAAGAACAAGAGAACAAACTTCTAAGACTTTAGACATAGAGCTGATTAAATCTCTTGCTGTTTTGTGTACTGGAGAGAGAGGGCATGAAATTTAAATGCAAAAAATTCTCTCTGTAGCCGCACTTATTACTCTGAAAACTGGAGGGCAAGTAGCTTAGCATATTTGTAAACAGGAACCAGTTATTTATAATGAAGATGACCACAGGCTGCCAGCTGAGTTACTGGGTTTATCTGTTGTTCCCGTGTAATCATGTATGGAACAGTGCTGTTATCTGTAAAATAACCTTCAAGACTTCACTGACTTTAAAACCAGAAGCAATCAAGACATCGTGCTGTATTTCATTGACATGTATGAACGCTTAAAACATACAATAAACTGACGTGCTTCTCTGGGGTAGGAATTTCCTGAACCCACAATACATGAGAACGGTCCAGTCCCCATGACATCTGGAAAAGCATGTTTTCTGCTCAGACTGTGCTGCTGTAATACCACGATCCAAAATATTCAAATACTTAACATCTGTGACCCAAATCTCAAATACTATGATCCAAAACTAGCATTGACATGTCTTGCTGGAACCTTTCTGTTGAAGGAGGTGGTTGCCTAGCAGATTAAAGTTGTTTTTTTCTTTTAATTTTATGTTTATATCAGTTTGTTTAAAAAAACTGGCTTGTTGCCCTGTCTCTAAAGACTTCATTTGTCAAATCTCAACAGGAAAATTTTCTTACAGTTGCTGGTTGTAGCACCGTGGTTTCCTCTGGAGCAATAACCTTTTTTTTTTTTACCCTCTAAACTCATTCAAACTCACAATTTCTCTACTTAACCTGGCTCTCCTATTTCCAAAGCAGAGGACAACCCATGTGACTTTCATATGCAGCTAAAACCTCCTGCACAGGTTAGTGTCAGAGATTCAAGCCTCAGCGAACAGATGTTGAAGGTTAGTCACTAATGGCACCTTAGAATGACATTAAGTGGTGCTATACAGCCAGGAGTGCCACGCTTCTCACAGAGACATTAGGAGTAAACTTTGACTCTGGTAGCAATGATTAAGGTCATCTGATAGTCCTCATGTCCCAAGAAAACCTTTAAAAGCTGTAGTGGGAATGCTAATATTGACAAACTACAAGGAAGGAATTACTGTGGTGGTGGTTTTTTTTCAAATTTCAGCGTTTACAGGCATGTAGAGGAGCTAGCCCCCAAGAAAAGAACGTATTAAATAAAGGATCATCTGTAAATACATCCTTCCACCATATTAATCAGTTCAGAGTATTACTATTTCTTAGAAACCACTGGTTTAAAAGCTTGGCTTTTCATTGAAAAGGGGTTTAAAAATGAAAACAATAATAATAATCAAATACAGAAAAGTATAAATCCAGATTAGAGATATAGCAATGATCTCTCTGTATGATATTCTTATGATCCTTGACAAAGCCCATGCAGCATCTGTCAGCAATTCTGACCTGGAGAAAAAGTGGGACTTAGAAGAACACTTGAAAACATGACTACTAATGATTTCTCTGTGTTGTCCCATCTAGATAGTATTACTCAATCCATTATGGCCCACATTTTGATTAAAAATAACATATAACAAGCCATGAAAAACTACAAATCTATCTTCATAGTGTCTTAAACACTTGCACGTGATTCCAAAAAGTGTCACCATTGGTTGGTACATGTGAACACCTGCCACTGGCATAATTTCTGGTTTTTAGAACGTTCACTCATGACAACACCTATCAAATTTTCTTTTCTGCTAGGAACTTTGATGAATTCTTGTATAGCAGGCAGCATCTCACTCTAAAAGTAATTCTAATAGTTTCATTTTGTGGAGGAAGACTTTTTTCAGCATAAAAGCAACCAGAAAGTGTCCCCTCTGCACTGTGAGGAAAGCTGACAGCTTTCCCTGTGATTTACTAAAAGCAAACATGGAAAATGCTGACTTCCCTCCTCACAGAATAATGAGCGTTGTTCCTCCTGCCCTTCCCCAAAAATGTGATGCCGTACCTTTATTTGCCCTGCCCTGCACCATTTTTCACAGGTGACAGGATTAAGGTTTAGAGATCTATTCATGTAGTGAGGCGCTAATAAAACGAGCAATAACACCAAAGACGGACTCTTACAGATATCAAACAACTCCGAGTTTAAAGTCTACTACAAACTTCCAAGTACTTGCGCTTGACTCTGCCAGCTCTGTGGCATCCAGATTCATTGCCTTTCTACCTTCCCGTTCCCAATGTGCTATCCTGCTTTTCTTTATGCTGTGTCCTCAGCATGTGTAAATCAGCACAGATGCATTGCCTTCACCAACTGAAATGCCTATTGCACTTCTCTGCCCTCTCTTAGCAAGAACAATGCCTGGAAAGTCCTAATAAAGCCTGTTACATGTTAAGCAAATGAAGCACAAATGTAATCAATATACAATAGAGTTACTGTATAATGAACTCATCATCATAAACTCATCATCTCATTTTAATTTAGAGCTCTGAAAGTGCGAGATAAAGTTAAACAACAAACAGGAGGAGAAAGGCTGGCGCCTCTGCCTATGCAGGCAAGCTGGCAAAGGAAGCCAGGCAAAAAGAGGTTTCTCCTCCTGCGTGCGACACCTGAGGTGCCTCTTTACTGATCTCCTTCCGAGGCTGGAGCAGAAAAGAGAATGACAAGTCCCCCAGTGAACGTTGTGATTTCTCCTGTGAAGGAAGAAGCTAGTTCCTGCCAAAGAAGCACTAAAAAGAACTGCTCACAGCGGAACGCATTTTAAATACCATTTCGGGAAGAGTACTTTTGTCTTCTAAGACAATTTTTTTTGACATAGGGAAATTGTTAGTGTAAGTACAACACTGCTGCCTGGGAGAGGAGGCAGAGCGCTCGGCTCTATCCACTGCTGCCTGAAATTCCTGCTGTGCTGTGCTGGCACACAACATTACCCCGGAATTCATCACTGCTCAGGGCCACCGAGTTACAAAAGGGGGTTTTGAAGCACAAAAGCCCCACTAGCTTTCCTTGGGAAGAGTTCCTAAAGGTGTCAGACAATTCTGGATGCCTTCCTGTAAGGTCCTGATGGCCACACTTAAGAGTATCTCCTATTTTGGCACGAGGGCTACACTCAGTGTGCTGAGCAGAGCAGCAGATCCAAGGTTCTTGCCACTTGATTCTGAAGTAAATGCAAAAATCTTATAATCTTCCTAATTAGAGCTACTTTACTGGCTTAAAAGCAGTATAATTCTGTAACCAAAGCTATATGAAAATAAATTAGCAAGTGCACTCGACACTGACTTCTGTCATTATTTTGCTTATTGCTGCCAAATCATAGAACAGTTTAGGTTGGAAAAGACCTTTAAGATCATCAAGCCCAACTTATATCTGCATATGATTAAAATTCTATTAAATGCTTATTTATTTAGGAAGCTAAATCAGAAACGTATTATCCATTATATCTGCTATTTGCTTACTTCCATTAGCCCAGTGATGAAGCAGAACCATTACCACATACTCTACCCTACAGTACAGGCCTCTGGCAAGTATCCTACGCTTGCCATAAAGTGCCAGGGAACAAAGACAGGTACATCACATACAATTTACATTTGGTCTGCTAAATTCAAAAGGGGGCTAAATCCAGAACACCTATTGTAATAGAATGAGTTTGAGTGGGGTCAGTGAAAATGCATTACCAGCCACCAGAAGCTTAAGCTCACGCTAAAAAAGAGACACCGGCTCTGCAATTGTGTTGTCTGTTCCGACTGGCAATGGAAAGAACTCTTCTTCATCCATCTGTTAAAAGGGCATTTTCTTGAGCTTTTTCTTGTGTACAGTGTAATCCCTCATCGTCTGTTATCTAATTTCTAATGTGGATTAAACTGGCAAAACACATTCGCATTCTGCAACGTACCCTGAAGTGCAAGTAACTCGTGTGTGTTGATATGCAGTGGGGGCTGTAGGCACCGATTTAGCAGTAGAATCTGGTTCTAAAAATGTTATAAAGTTGGTTATAAAATTGCTATTGCTATTCAAGGTTGCAAATTAAAAGCTCTTCTCTGGTGCTAAGAAGCCAGCTGGCACGATGAACTGGAAGAAGGCATAATGAGAGGGAAAAGAACTAGCTCTAAAGTGGGCAGAGAAAGGGGAAGGAGTTAATTAGGAAAAACTGTTGGGCATGTTCACCGTAACCACTTCAAAAGCAAAACGGAAGGCATCTTCTACCTTCCAAGCTGACTGTCTGCTAAGGAAACAGCTCTTTTACTCTACACCACGTACAGGTATATGCTGCACACAAATATTATATCATGCATGTTGATGATACCTTAACTTCCAAGGTCAGCCTCATTAGAGCTGAAACATCTTTGCATGCCGACAGTGCTGCGTCTTCTCCATCATCACCCAGGTGATGGGGGCCTGTTGTCAGGTACTGTACCACTCTCCAAACACTGTCACATCTCACCCAAGATGCTGAATACATTATCAAAAAATGGCTTTGGCCTGGAAATTTCATGCCAAACCAAGTCTTTTGATCTCTCAGCACAGTTGATTGCTGATGACCCACTGGGAAAGCACTTCAGGTCCATCATTAATAAGCTATGTCTTAAAGGGTAATGAGAACTGGGTGCTTTAGGAGACAATAGCTCATCCATCATCAATCAAGATCTGAAGTTTTTATACAGATGATTTAAGAAGAGTTGGACTGTGTAAAATTGAAATGTCACATTTGTATTGGGAGATGGGGGGAGCTTGATAATGAAAATGAGAGTTTTAACCTTCTCCATTTCAGCTCAATGACCATACTCAAAAGCTCATGGATGTGGAATCTGTGTACCAGCTAGAAGCTTCAGACAGCCTTCGATCTAAATTATACAATTTCAAGTAAAGATTATTTGGGTCATTAGCTGGAAGTCAGTTTCAAGGCTTGATCGTAACAGCAAGATATTCTTTACTTCTATCAAAAGCAATCAGTGTTATGTGCAGCCTGTGGGTCTGTACTTCCAACTGCTCAATAACTAAGAACACTGGGTTGTAGCACCTGAGCATAAATCTTCCAAACCTAGCTACCTATTTTGCTGCTTAAATAAAAATGGAGTCATTTGATTACCTTTCACTGAGTTTGATGGGGTACCCTTTTCACCGTTTCACCGCAAATATGTGTGAAGATGGGCTCACAGGGTCCTTAGAAGTCATTAAGCTACTTCATTAAAGGACAAGAGGCTCTGGTCAACTCTTTCTTTAGCAAGCTCCTCAAAGGGAATATCTGTTCCATGAACGGGTTCAGCCACATTAAACTAACTCAAAGATGACATTTGTGTCTGCTCGGATTATTCTTCTATCCGTGCAAGCCCTCAATTCTTCCTTCTCACAGTGTGTCCAGTTTTGGTCCCCACAGTACAAGAAGGGCATTGAGGTGCTGGAGCGGGTGCAGAGAAGGGCAACAAAGCTGGTGAAAGGGCTGGAGAACATGCCCTATGAAGAGTGGCTGAGGGAACTGGGCTTGTTTAGTCTAGAGAAGAGGAGACTGAGAGGAGACCTCATTGCCCTCTACA
>JAVSBS010015623.1:36210-69420 GCA_033124195.1 Coracias cyanogaster | reverse complement strand
TGCTAGGAGAAAGGTTGGACTTGATGACCCTGGAGGTCCTTTCCAACCATAATGATTCTGTGATTCTGTGATTCTGTTATTAAAATTAAGACACCAGATCATTTAGCTGGTTACTTTGTAAAAGGAAACAATGCTGCAAGCACACCAGAGTTACCACACATGCTCCATGACTGTCTTATTCTCTGGGAAGGTGTGCAGGTCTGTGCCAGGCTGATGGGCTCCATTCCACTCTGCACCCTAAGCAGTGACAGAGACCACCGGGCACACCAAATGCAGCCACATGGTCTCAAAAGGTTCGGTGCATGGCGAAAGTAATCCAAAATGCTATGGAAGAGAGTAGAAACAGCTAAATCAAACAAGTAACACAAAACCCCCTCGCCCAACCAGAAGGGAAGAAAACAGTATGGTATAAACTCAATTTACGATGTGCTTCTCGTCACAAGGAACAGTCTTGTTTTTAAGTATATATTTTCGGACCCACTTGGCTTGTGCTAAAGGAACTGGTCTCTCCCTGTCATCCAGCTAGATTCACTTGTCCTAGCGGCTGCTCAATCTGACCCATTGTGCAATGACCACAGCAGCTTCTGCCTGCCTGGATCTTGATTCCTTTGCTGCAGAAGCAGCGGTAGCTGTTTGCAATGTTACCCACCTCACTTGTTTGCTTCTTTTCCCATCACCGGCTTTTGAAAGCTGTTTGACCCTGTCGACTTTGCAGGTGAGGAGCTTTCATGTAATATGTTGACTCTTGTTACAGGGATATTAATTTTCAGAAGGAGATGCTAATCACCTCACTTGTTTGTCCAGTCAAATTCTGCTCCTGATGTTAGCAGGCAAGGGCTTGATTTACTGTTTTCTTAATATAATTTAGGGGGATGACAGGTAGATTAACAGGTATAAAATGTAACACTGCAACAATCCACGTGGCATCCTGTGGGTTTCTCCATATCAGGGAGAGAGACAAAAAAAGGGCCTGGCAGTCCCTGTGGGTGGTAAGATGGACATCAGTCAGCAGTGACGAAGGGTGATCACACAGTGGGCTGCAGAAGCAGAGCCAGGAGCTGAGCGAGGTGATGATGCCCATCTCCTGGGCACTCATGAAGGTGCACCTGAAGCAGTGGGTCCATTTTGGGCACCCCAATGCAACACAGTTGTTGCCAAACTACAAGAGAGCCCAAGGAAGAACCACTATACTACTTAGAGGCTGGAGGACTTGTCATGTGAGGTGAGAGGATCTGAGCTTGTCTAGCCTGAAGAAGAGATGACTGTGGAGGGGGGACACCGAACTGCAGACTGCCTCTACCAGAGAAGGGCTATAGGGGAACACAGAGGCAGACTCCTCTCAGAAGTACACACTTAAGGACAACAGGCAATGGGTACAAGCTGCAACATGGGAACCACTAATCAGACATCAGAAAAGAATATAGACTTCCCAGCAAGAGCTGTTAAGAACAGGAGCACATGACCAAAGACATGGTGCTATCTTCACCTCCGCAGATTTTCATAAATCACAACCAGCCTGATCCGTGTCTGAAGTTAGTCCTGCTTTGAGCAGAAGACTGGACCAGATGACCTCCAGATAACCCATCCAACCTAAATTATTTTGCTCTGCTATCATTATTGATCATCCACTACCACGGTACTTACAATACTCCATAAGCAAGCCATTTTCTCCATTTTCATAAAAGCGTACTTTGTTTTAAACTTTTATCTACTAATAAGCATTCGTTGATGCAAAACAGTCATCTGGAAGATAACGCATTTAAAAGCGTCTCATGTGCATGCACAAAGAAGTGCTACAGTATTGGAAATATAGAACCTATGTCACTGTTGCTGTTCCCCATTTCATGCAAAGGGGACAGCTGGACTAAGAACCATTAGAGCTTTCAGAATGAAGGAACCTTTGCCCTTCGATCTCTTGATTTTTGTTAGCAAAAAGAAAATTGTATTCATTTAAGTCACTGTAATGAATCGCTGATGAGTTTCAAATTACTGTGTATGGAGTGCACAACATATCACCAGCTTGCCCCAGAAGGCACGCTCTTGAGCTCAATGAGAGC
Organism: Coracias cyanogaster; assembly: GCA_033124195.1. Taxonomy (NCBI): domain Eukaryota; kingdom Metazoa; phylum Chordata; class Aves; order Coraciiformes; family Coraciidae; genus Coracias; species Coracias cyanogaster. The sequence goes on along the minus strand of JAVSBS010015623.1, from coordinate 67,363 downwards.
AGCAATATGTCAGCAGTCAGAAATGAGCAGTCATTTCATTCACTGCAGCCATGACTTAACAGTCAGGTAGCAGAGAGCTGCCTGATGGGGATATCTGCATCCCGCTTAGCAGCGACCGAGTGTCCAGGAAGAGGTGAGCTGGTCCTGCAGTGCGCTGCTATGTGCCTCTTCAGGGAGACCTCTTGTAACACCATGACGTGGCAGTGCTTACCTTTCCATTGTTCCAAAAAACATACCTCTGAGTATGTATTTCAGCAAGGAAGCACAGCTGTGGGCATCTCATTCTTCAAAAGTTACTAAAACCTGCTGAATCGGAAATAAATAATCTCTTCTACTTTGTTCTTATTCTTTGGCAGAAAGCCCGCAGAAGGTGCGGGAGGGGAGATGACGTGCAGCGCACTAAGAAGGCAAACAAAGTGTCCCTGGTGGCTCAGTGGGCTCCAGAAAGCCTGTAGGCTCTCAGGGATACCCCAGTGCTGGAATTCATTTCTGCAGTCTGGTCATCTTTAATGGTGAGCACCCTCTGGGACATCATCTGGTGTAATAACCCAAAGCAGCTCTATCAGCGCTTGCCTCGCAGTCTCATGACACAGCCTCTGCTTTCCGTGTCAGGCATCCTCCATATTTGTTCAGTGAAAACTGAACAGACCTCAGTGTCACCACTTCTGCCCTCTTGAAATGCTACCCATGCCCTTTAGCTTCAACAACCCCTTCATCTGTCGCAGTGATCAGCCTCTGCAAAGGTGCAGCAACAACACACAACCAAGACACCCTTCCTGGCTCACCACGATGGTTTCACATTTATTTTTCTCAGAACTTCTCTAGAGCTTTTGCTGGGATTGAAGCACCTCCCAGATGAATGGCTTCTGTTCCTGAGGGGCAGTATGTTTATTTGCCAGCCCTACAACAACATGAGTGGCTTCCTGTAGAGTTTCCCACTGCCTCCAGGATGTCTCCACTGGCTGTGGTGGAGCTCTACAAAGAACCACCAGTCAAGGCTTCCTGGGGGTGAGATGGCAGACCCTTCAACCATCCTCCTTAGTCTATGACCTGCTGTTCTGCTAGTTCAGAGCCCTGGTGCACGATACGGGGACCTAAACCTTACTGTCCCACTGCTCCAACAGGGCCTCATCCCACCTCCTTTCTTCCCTGATCTCAAGGACAGGAAGCCAACAATCAAGGGAAGAAACATGGGACAGCAGTGGACAGAGCATTCTGTTCCAGGCCAGAAAAAGTGGAAGCTCCTGCTTGCAGCCATCTAACAGGTATAAGGTCCACTGAGCCAAACGGAACCCTTGGGGAAACCAGCTCTCCACTGAAGACTACTTTACATTTCATATCATCTATGTGGGCCAAATTTGAAAAATGGCACTGAGAGTTGTTGGTTTTTTTCCCTAAACTTTTTACAAAGTTCTCTCCTCACAGGGTGTTCACATCATTTCTGCAGCCAGGATAAGGCTACATACTTTGACTGATTCACTTCTGTGTTGCCAAGACGAGCATTTTAAATGCCTCTCCTTGTCAGGACATCTGCTATATAATATTTTGATCAAACCTGTAATGTTTCATGTCTGTTAGTGGCAGCTCTCTATTTATCTTTTCCATCTGCTGAGATATGCAACTGTGAGACTACCGTGTTCCTGCTCTCCTGGCATCAGCTCTTTATACGAGTCATCTTCAGAGTAAATGTTGCCTGACAGTTTGTCTGCCATTGCTGCTGCACCCTTTCTGAGCAGGCTTTTCATGCAGAAGTCAAGCAGCAGTAGGAACAGAAACCTCAGCAGGGCCAGGGGCATCTGAATGCAGCAGGGTTTCCCTGCTGCATCCCCGGGAGCTTCAACTCTGGCATTATCTGGTGGCAGAATTTTTAATTCTTTTCATACAACCACTGACAAATTCAAGAAGCCTGCTTTCTATCCTGAGCACATCTGGCACTTGGGCCGTGCGCTTGGCAAACAGACTGATGGCCTTCTGTCTTGGAGTATAAGTGCCTCAAGTACATCCTGATTGGCATCAACACGCAGAAATTCCTTCTCTCTTCGAAAAAAATAGTTAAGATCTGGATGTAGTGGTAATTTCCTCCATTTTTTGAAAGGCTGTAAAAAATTACTGGCTCCATAGAGCCCTTCTCTTTCAAAACTGTCATAATGTGGCTTGGAATAATCCTGGAAGAGTGCCCAGACCCACGTCCAGCTGCATCCTGTGTTTCAGTACAAGCATTTGCATACGGGCTGGTAATTGGCATGCAGCTGGTTTGATGCCAGCTCCAGCAATTGCATAACCTAACTAATCTTTCTTCTGGGCTCGAAAGAGGAGTCTGTGTCCGCTGAGCTTAAAATTTCTATATAGGATCTGTTCAAGTACGCTTTCACATTTCTATGCCACGCTGTTAACCTCTCCCGAGATACGGTGTCGACTCTTTGAAGAGGAATTTTAATTGAAATTTGTCAGAGGTGGGAAGTGCTTGTGCCTTTCCCTGGCTCTCCTGTACTGAAACTGTGAGAATGATATGCTGAAAATCCTCCTCCCGCACAGAGGACTGTGAAGCAACTCTCCTTTGGCTCTCACGAGCCAACAGGACCTTGGATTGATTGCATTTGCTCTCCCAGTGCTGTGACTTAGGACAGCCAGGTAGCCAGAAGGCGGCATGTAAACTGAGGAATACGCATGTTCAGCGCAGCCATCAGCAATTCTTTCGTTGTAAGTTCATGAGTTTGGTAAGGCCTGAGCCTCAAGTACCCTAGCTCAGATTTTTTCCCCTTTAGCTGCTTTGATTGGTAATAGGTCACTGTCAGGCCTGCTTTTTCCTTTTGCATGCACATTTAATTCAGGTTTGAAAGCTGACAGGCTGTCAGGAAACCTGGCCATGCTGTTGAGCCACTAAGCTTGTGGAAACACAGCCAACATCTTCCTACTAACTCTTCTCCCTCCCCCAAACTCATGTGCCTTCTGTGATCATGTTTGACCACATCCTTTTCGGCCCCAGTCATGCCTGTTTTCTGTGTATCTATTATAAGGTAGTAGCAAAACAGTGACAACAACTGAAATGTGTCTGTTACATGAAAAAAAAACCAACAGATTTTCGGCCATTTTCCTTAAACTATTAACCTCAAACCAGATGCTCAGGTGAGGCGAATAAGCACATGTGAATCCATGCCAAAATAACCACTTGGGACAGTGGTAGCAAAAGGAGTGAGCAACACAGCCTTAAGCCCAGGAGGGAGTTCAGGGTTAGTTCATTCACTTTTTGAAGACTGCTATCGCTCTCCTTAAGTGTTGCCTGGTTCTTCTGTCCACTTTTAAATATGAGCTCTTCTCCTATTGCACCTAATTTTAAAAACATCTCATCCTACACATCTAGCTTTTTAAAAGCCACAATGAAAACATCCTCTTCTTTCTTTCCATCAATATTTTGATTGTAACCAGCACGGTTGCAAACATTCTCCCAACAGACCTCTTTCTTTCCCCAGCAGATGAATTGCATTGAACTCGAGCTGCTCTCAGTTACGAGGCAGTAGATCAAGAGTGACGCTGTGGCCTGGAGTGACATGGAAGTAAAAGTGCAGTGAGATCTATGCCTCCATTAACAGAGGACATTCTCTGCTCCCAGGAGTGGCTTGTCACATGATGGACAGTCCCTTTTCTAACCTGCTTCTGCTCTGTACCCACGCAACCTTGGCAGGAAGGTGGGTTGCTTTGTCACATTCCATAGCAGAATACACTTTCTTCTTGGAAAAAGGATCGGTTTGCTCCCAGCATTTTACTGTTCTGCAGTTAAACTACTCCAAACAGCTTCTGTCTTGCAGGCAGCCAAAGCGCACCGTTTGTCCTTGTCTACACTCTAGCTAAACTGCAGCTGGCACTGATTGATGATATTTATTTCAGTGAGATCATTTTTAATAATGCGGACAACAGGAGGGAAGAATAAGTGCCCAGACCTACCAGTCCTGCCGTACTAACTGCTATCCTTAGGATTAAGAACAAGTCTTAGCAGTTTTTTGCCAAAGAGCTTCCCAAATAACCCTTTGCAAGAGAGGAAGAGCACAAGAAAAGACCACGGGGAACAGAGTGGCTGAGGGCAAAGTAAAGCAGCTTCCTCCTGGCTCCAGGGCTCAGCTGGGCAGGGTTCAAGCCTGAATCTCTGCCCCTGCACTGCCCATGGTGAGCTTTGGGGCTTTACTTATTGCTGCCTTTTAATGCATCTCGGGCACAATTTATAAATAAATAAATTATCATAAGAGTTATCTTGAATGATAATTTATCTCTCAGTCCACTGAGTGTTGTGTCCCAGACCTGAATAAATAGTGGTAAAGGGACAGGAATATTCATCCAGTCAAATATAGAGCAAAAAATGTATTTTTCTGAGTTGTTATAACACCTCATTTGGCTTTAATAGCTTGTCTTTCGCTTGAGCTTCAGAAGTTCTTGCTCAAATGTCACAGGCAGCCAGTGTAAGGCTGCAGAAGTTATATACCTGGCTATTCCTGATCTTCAAAGGCTACAAAACATCTGTTGGTTGGCACGAGCAATTAATTAGCAAAATTGAAAAGATGATTCCTTTTTACAAAGACGTGGATGTAGCAGGGGAGGGGGAGACGATGCAAGGAAAGTCAAGCCTTGTGAAGGCCTGTAAGCTGTGTGCCTCTGGGCAAATTCCCAAGGCTGAAATCTCAATGAATTTAATGGTTCTTAATTCCACAGGATTTCTAATTACAGTAAAGAGAAGGTAATGAGATGTGATGTAAATGTTTAAATGAAAATAAAGAAAATAAAAAGCCTGTCAAATTTACTACACGGTCTCTGAGACACAGCTCCCCACATGCCGAGGGCCCAGGTGGGTGCTCAGAGCAACCGAATTCCATGGACGCGGTGACAGGAGAGGAAAATAAAATGGCTCCCAAACCATCCTTCCCACACCTCATTAGAGGCTGTCTCTTGATGAAGAAGGTCTTCTCTTCCAGTCCACCTCTATAGGTCTGAAACCACTGCCAAAGCACCTTCCCCTGTGTCACCCTGCCCATTTCTGCCTGTTGTCTGAGCTGCAGAAGACAATGAAAGCCTGGCACTCTTGCCGGCAGAGAAGAGAGGGGGTTTATTCAACACCATCTCTGATGTCTCACATACCCTATTAAAAGCTATGATTTTCCCATTGCAAGCTCAGATGAAGATTCCCACTCCTGCAGGGTGAGGGGCCTCACAGTAATTTGGGGACTCTTAGAGCTGCAGAGCACGTCAGACGAGGACAGAGTGAAGGCAAGTAACTCCACCGAGTACTTCATAGGGAAGCAATGGCAAAGGGCAGTTATGCTGAGCTCTGAGGCATCAGCAAAATCTATTCCAGGGTTTTAAGCCTGTTAATCACTGGCTTTCATTTTTTAACATACAGGAGGATCTCACCCTTTCCTTCTCCCTCTGTTTTACACCGTTTTAGAAAAAAATTCTTAGAAAAGGATCCTGTGAATGACATGTTTCAGATGGAAACATATGTATATCACTAGCAAGGAACAACAAAACAATCCCCTAAGCACCCACCATCTCTGCAGAAACAAGGACTTGTGGAGAAATCCCTGCAGGAGCCAAGCCTGGGACACAACACAGTGGTGCAGCATCACTGGCCATCCTCGTGGACAGGCCAGAGGGCGTACCCCCATCATGCAGCAGCTTACAGGACCTCCTCCAGCCCCTCTGCCTCTGTGTTAACCCAGGAGGGGAGGAAGGAGGTAAAAAAAGGCTCCACGAGGCACAGCAGGAAATGTGACCTTGGTCTCTCTGGGCAGTACCATCGGCGCAAATCACATCTCTGCCAAAACCGTCTCCTTGCACCTAGAAAGAGGGGAAATTGCTAAAACATCTAACACATATGAATTCATGTCTGAATGATCTCTGGAAATGACCCTGCTGGTACATATGCGTTTTGGAAAGAGTTAGCGTAATTGGACCAACATCCTCTTACAACCATGTCCATAATTATGGACTTGAGGGCTTTTTAAGGCACCTTTCTTTTTTTGCAAGCAAAGCTTTCCCACTACTGTCTGTCAGTCTCCTGTCTCAGCACCCTTCTAACTTAATATCACTCAGTGGTTCAAGAAAACTCCCACTAGAGCGCGGCACAGGGTGCACGTGTGATGCCAGCTCTGATCTGCAGTTCTTAGATGTTTGGTTATTTTTCACTCAAAAGCTGCCAGGTGCTTTCCAGGGGAACTTAGGATTGCTAAGAACAGTAGCAGGCATTTTTGCAAGCAACAAGTAATATTCCTCCTCACCCTTCGCCAAGATTACCATGGTTTGATGAGATGAAACGTGTTCTTTATGATGGGACTTGGTGCTCAGGCTGAGCACAGTAGCATTGCACAGGTTGCAAACAAAGCAGATCCCAGCTGAGAACGTGCAAGAGGTGAAAAGCATAATCTCCACTGCATTCATGTCTCCTAACAATTTGCCTTGTGTGAGACTGTTTCTGAGGACCACTGGGGAAGGCAGAGTTGGGCCAGAGCAAGAACTTGGTTAAGCAAGCCCAGGTCAGGCTCCTCTCACTCCTCAAGCCCAGTGAAGCACTCCACTTGCGTGAATGTCAGCTCAGCCTCAGTGAGCTGAAGTCTTGCCCCTTCCCGTAATGTGAACAGAGGAGAAAATGTCCTTGACTGCCTGCCAGCACTTGTCACAAGAGGAACAAAGTACTCAGGACTCCAGCAGGCAGTCTGAGATCTCTGGATGCACACATTTACCTGTCTGGGATGCAAAATATAGCTCCAAGCAGCTCTAAGTGTACACTGTCAGTGTTGTCGGGACCCGGTGGCCACTGCCACAGGTGCTGACATCTCTCTGGCACTTGCTCTTCTTCACCTGCTTCTGAGTTATGCAAGGGGTGATTTCAGTCCAAACAAGTTTCAACCTGAACTTTCTGTTCACAGCTGCCTAAAGCTGATGCAGAGATGAGAGCTGGTTCCACAGAGAAATGCAACCATTAAAACACCAGTGGCTTCTCCCTGGAACGGTGTGTACTCTGCTGGACGTGAACACCGCGGCAGGCTCAGCTCTCCTGGCTGCTGGCCACTCTCCCTGTACCACACAGTGTATCAGCAACTGCGACTTACTCAGGAGCCAGATCCTCGATTTTACCTCCCTGGCAGAGCGGACAGACATCAGAAGTCCTGGCAGCTCTTACCTGCAGCTAACTCTCAGTGTGCTCTGTTGAGGCCTGAACTCACATCCTTCAAAAGGGCAGTGCCAGCAGGCCACAGTGGCTCCCATACTGTAAATTAAACCTACCATATGGTATATAGGTACCTGGAGGAGTCTTAAAGAAATCTCAGCTCAGAAAAAATCACACAGGTACTCACTGCACTCATTTACAAGAAGACAGGAGGAGAATATGGCCACACATCAGATACACAGGAGAACAACAACTTTATGGTGATGAATCCACCACCTATAATTACAAATTTAGGCATTTTTATCTTTGGTCATTTTGATTCCTTTTCAGGAATAATTAATCTTTCCTAGCTTATGAAATGTTTCTTGCCAGACAAGAATAAACAGAAGACTAAAGATGTCTCAAGGCTGAAAAAAAAAATTCAGATCTTCTGTTCAGTCATGGGGCTCCTGTACATTTTCCCTTTAAACCCATAACTCAGTTTTATATTTACTTTGTTAATTAAAACTGAGATTTATTAAATTTGTAACTTAAAAATCCAATAAAGAAGAAGCCACCATAGGCAAAAGCATTTCCCTTGGTATAGCTGTTATAGCAGGCTATCAGTCAGCTATGAACACAGATACACAAATTGACTGCGCCTATCAGGAAATGATAAAACATCCCACTGATGTAGGAAAGTTTTGCTTATCAGCAGCATGTGTCATTATTCCACAAAATACAGAACTATGTTCCACACAGGCAACTGCAAGGATGAGGTCTTTTTCCTCTGAGGGACTCCCCGCGCTATATTATTGTAATACCTATCTCAGAAATTAATTCAATGCAAGTATCCTGGATGCAGAGAAGTCGGAGCAGATAGCACTCTATACACAAGGGATACCAAAACCATGCTGTTCTTTACCTCAGAATTTTTCCCCAATAATTTTGAACTGTTGATTAAATAACTTAGGTCCTTTGCTTGAGCAAGCCATACAGTGAACTGAAAAGAAACCCTGAGAAGAAATAGTGCAAGCTTGCCCTGAGAGCTTTGACGTGCTTCCCATTGCTAAGGGGTACAAGGAGCTCTTGTTTGGGTGCTGGATATATCCCCGGGTCTTCTGAAGAGCTTGCTGGGCTAGACAGGCGGTGTGGCAGAAACCAGACAGGATGGTAAGATGCATTTCTTCTGTGCTTTCCTCTCACTGCTTGGAAAATACTTAAGAGGAGTCTTCAACTTTTAACCTTGCTATGCATCTGCGGAAGAATGTACGGACTTCAGAAGCTTCTGTTTGTTTGTTGATTCATTGTGTAGTTAACCTTGTTCTTATGATTCACTGACTGCCTAAAAACTGCTGTGTATATGTCAGCACCTTTCTAAATAAAATACATTTGGTGTTGTTAAATGGCATCGTACTAGCAACAGTAAAAACTGAAACCTGGTCTAATTATACAAACTATTACAGCAAATATTTAGGACAGAGTGTGGTTTTTCTGTGGTCCTAAACAATGGTAACATGTAAAAGATGAAACTTGTAACGAACCTTATCAATTCTCTTGCATGAAAAATTAACTTTTAAGCTTAGAGTTTCTTCACTCTCCACATGACTGAGATTTCTCCAAGACTACAAACATGTTTTGCTGTAGCTCCCAAATGTTTTCATTTATTTGCTGTGATTGTTTGTGCAAGTATATTCCTGCTCAAGAGAAAACCAGAACATCTTAGAGATCCACAAAAAAAGCTTGTGTATCACTTTATACCAGAAAAGTCCACGCGGATGACCTAAAATGTCTCTCATTACTTATTCTGGCATATGCAGGTTTCACTGACTCCACCGAGGACCAGAAATGAACGCTGTGATCAGCACGACAACCCACCATGCCCTTCAAAGAACAACTAGATTTAACTCCACTGCGATGGTTTTATCACCTCCTCACTAAACCTCATCAGCAAAACTACTGCATTATTTTGATTGAAAGATAAAAAATATGCTAAAAGAAGTTTTACAGTGATATCTCAACAGGGCATCAACCTGGCTGCAAACTATTCCAAGATATGGTTACACCAGGTTATACCAAGTAGAGGTCTTTGCGTATGCTCAATGCAGTGGGTCTCACACCTATTTGCACAGCTGAGGAACACACCCTCTTCCCGTTTCAAATGTTCTTTATAGTATTTTAACTTAAAACAAAGACAAAATAACCCCCAATCACTTGAAAATATTTCTGCCACCACTGAAGTTTTTACTCGCTGAAATGTGTCAGCACTCATATACGTTGTTAATGTATTACTTATTAGTACAAAATGGACTTGAAGGCTAATAAATGGAGTGACCGATTTAAAAGCCAGTAAAATGCACCAAGGCAAAGAAAAATACAAGAAATTCATGTCAATTTTAAATTAATCAAGGCCTTTTGGAAAACAAATTAATACCCAAATAACTGTCATTCCTGAACTGTTTCTTAGCCAAGATAACTTAGTGACTCAGCTCCCAGCTTGGCAATTAGAAATTGGCAAAGTACTTGATTGATACAATAACAGTACTTAAATTAATGAAGCAGCTCACGCCTATAATCAAGGAGAAAAACCTAGAAAGAGTCTAGGTAGCATGTTATTACACCACAAAAGCGTTGATTTGTTTTGATCCCAGTTGTGCCTCAGTATGTTTACTAAATGTGGTTCATTTTATAGGGACTGTCATCTCTTTATGCACACACCAGCTTCCATTAAAATGCCAGCTTGGTTAATAATAAATCCCTGAAAGTTTGCCAGTTTATGGGATGTGAAACCTATAGAAATTCCAGCCGCCTCTCCCTAAAAGCTGTTGCTGACTATTTAATGGCAATCAGTTGGCAGACTGGAATTTTAGAACCGCTCAGATTTGGTGCAGATAGAAAATGAACCGATGGATTTTTATGTTAAAATAAGAAAGTTGTCCCCTTTCCTCAGGGACTGCAGATTCTGTTCTCAGATGTTTCTGACCACTTAGCACATCCACAAATGTATGAAAGCATGTAGTATTTTCATTTGTCACATATTTTAAACCATGCCTGGCGATGCATTAGCACAGTGCTCCTTCTCAGGGGTGGGAACTTTCAGCGGACTCCAGTGGAACCACCAGCTCTCACTGGGGAATGCTTCAGGATTTATTGCAATTGGCCTTTTGCCAGCTTCCCACAGAGCAAGCCGGACCAACTGGAAGATATATCATCAGCCCCTGACACTTCATATTTCTCCGTCACTGGCAGCACCATCATCCTTCAAAAGTCCATTTCCAACTCAGCTGTCTGAGAAGAATGAAAAATCGTTCTTCTAAAAAGTCTAAGCAAGTAAAAAAAAGACAAATGGATTTGATCTAATTTAAAAGTTGTTGAAGATGTAAGATGACATGAGAAGACACAAATACTAGTTTATTTCAGACAGCAGCCTAAGGCACTGGCTTAAATGCCCATCTTTGGTAAACACAGGCAAGCGGTCTTTTCCAAAGCTTTACTTCTAGAAGGGATTCACATTATAGAGATAACCTTGGTACAGATACGATGTCCTTTGCTCTAGCACCTGTCACAAATCCACTTTCTTGTCTTGCCAGGCTCTCGAGGGACAGGCCTGGTCTCTGGACTTGCAAGTGGAAGGCATCTGTCAGAGTGCCAGAGGTTGTCGTTACAAACAAATGGAGAAATAACAACGAAAGGAAGAAACACCTAGTGCTTGGGAACCTCTGCCAAAACCTCTCCAGTTTAAGATGTCACTATTGCTGTAACAAAAGGACTAGATGAAGTGAACTTATACGCACCCATGTTTCTGCCTTCATAAACGGCTGGACCAATTCCTGGTTGTATTAATAATCTAGTACCCTGCTGTATTTGGAAAGTAAATACCACTGCTCAAAAACCCCCAAAATTTAATAAGCCCTGCTAAAAGTATATTGTTCAAGGGATGCTGAACCATGCCTTTTATCAAATATGTAAACACCTAAGCCTTCAAAATAAAACATTCTGATTTTCTTCAGGTTATCTATACCCACAAGCATAAACAGCAACATGACTACCAAAAAAGAAAGTGGGAGAGAAAAGGGCAGTTGTGCAGGCACTTGCAGTTTTGGAAGACTCCGCATTTGTGTTACGCAGGCAGGGGAAACCCAAAGGATTCAAACTTTAACACCTCTCCTTCCTGTAATCCATGCAGTTTACAGATAATTGTAACAGGACAGATCCATTCAGGTCCCATCTGCCATCAATATATGGACGCACAACAATCACACGAGCTATTTGATCTAATTTGCTGCTTCTCTTGCCAGCTAAGAGCCCTGGTGCTCCACCAGCTTTGTCATGTTGCTAAAGTCCTTCCTCCACCCTGTATGTTCCCAGCAGTGGGAGCAGAGACCCGGATGACTGAGGCATCCAGCTCTAGCAGCTCATGCAGAAACGCTACCGTGCACAGGCTCCGTGTCTTGTGGAAGCTGCCTCTTCCTAAGCAGATGCAGAGTGTTAGGTTTAAAAGGCTGAGATAAAATCTGAAGTCCCTGAAACACATCCCAGATGCTGGAGTCAATAATACAGCCAATAATGAAAGCCTTAGCTGCTTCTTCCCCACCAGTAACACGGCGTACTTCCAGCTCACCGTGCAAGCGCTGCCGCCTCTCCTCACGTGTCTCTCAGATGCTGCTCCAGAATTGAGCTCCCATTGATTCCTACGTTCTACAGACTGCTGGATCAAACACTGTACCTACTTATTTATGACCAGAGGTTTTGAGGTAATAAAGTGAAGCAAAACAAAAACAAAAACCCAAAATCCATAAAATGTCCTATTTTCTCCTTCTTCTTCATACACATGCACTCAGCAAAACTTCAGCCCCAGGAGATCTGAAATCCATCCCAAGTATCACTGAAGACCACACATTAAAAGAAGAAAACTACAGCTACAGTATTTGACACTATAAGGCTTTTTGCTGGTTTTGGCAGACTTGTGAGGTTTCTAGCCCAGAAATCAAAGCTGGCAGCAATTTGCCCATGATATTTCTGGTGCAAAGGCCAAAAAGAACATGAGTTTGGGAAAGACAGTTTTTAATACCACCACTTTCCAGCATTCTTCTTTTCATTTCATGCTACACACTGATGAACAACAAAAGAAGTAAAAGCTATAGGATCATGGGAAGATCATGAGAAAACACTCAAAATCTACAAAGACCAGTCTATACAGAGGATTTCCCTTCTCCCTCTAATATCCAGATTGAATTGTAAACTCTGAAGCAATTAAAAGAGCCTCCTGAAATGTCAGCAGAGCCAAGAATACAGGTGCACGTATGGTCAGGATCTCACCTGCGTCGAGGCCCCTCTTGGCAAATTTTATCAATAGGTGATGTACAATATTTTCCTAATGTTCTAGCTGGCTGGAGTAAATAAACCTGATTATAACTTGTAAGATTTTAATTTCTTGATTAACCACAGGCATAGGTAGTTATGGTTTGCACTGGTTTTATCCTTTCTTCAGGGCTATGCATGAGAGGTAGCTACACAAGAACCGAGTAACTTATTGCAGCTCAGAAAAGAGGTGAAACAGCTGATACATTCAAGGAACCAGATGTTCTTCTAAGTACTTGTAAAACTGAGTTGAAGCCATCTGGTCTCAATGCTTTGCCACTTGGAAGATGTGATACTGCATTCTCAATTTCCTCTCTTGATAGCATTGATTCTAATTGAGGTTTCTGTTCTTCAGAGGGTCATGGGGCATTAAGTTTCTTCCAGAAATTATGCCCCGATTCAAAAGTGACATTTTCCACTGTAAAATGAAATTTGAATAAAAATGAACAAAGATCTCTGCCACCTTCTCATTCCCCGTATCTTCCAGAGCTGGTACCATTGGTGAATTCAAAAGGGACAGCAAAACATCAATAACAGAGTGACTTTCTTCAAACCTCAAAGTCCGCTTTTGCACTTCAGTCACAGTTGACACTTCATGGTCTTGACACTACAAGGCTGGGAAGCAATGAACTTTGGCTTGCAAAGCCCAGAGAGTTATTTTAAGAGCTTCTCCTCTGCATCTACACCTCCCTTAAACACTTCTGGCTGCCAGGGCTGTCCTAGTGGAGGTTATTATCTCGCAGCAGATTCCTCTTTCACCGGGATTCCTTGTGTGGTGTAACACTCTCAGGGCAGCCCTACCCTTCACCTTTGCATACGCCTGCTGAGAGTTATCACCAGGTAAAAGGGTCGTGGAGACAACTGTTGCAGCTTGCTAGGATTTGGCTACCTCCTGTACCACTCGAGGCCATCAAACTGCAGCTTTAATCAGAGCACCTTTGGAACCAGGAGGACCTGTGTGCCCGTATTTTATCGGTGCTGGGGCCTTGGCATGGCTGAGGATCACATTTCAGTCCGTGGAGCCACTCTGATTTACAGCATTTGTCAGTTCAGCCTTACATCTTTTGCTTTGCCCTTAAAGCACACATTTTTGCCTTCCAACATACTCGCCCTTCTCTGTGATAGCTCACAAGTCACCACTTCAGGAAAAGATACTCCATCAGGATAAATGCCAACTGCCCTTTAGAGATACTTGTCATAAAGCAGCTTTCAGGCTGGATGTTCCTGGCATTTGCTCCAGAAGTGGACTCTGACACAGGACTGCATCACCCCATACCTGCTCACATCCGAGGCAGTGCTGAACACATTTACTTTTTCCAATACACTAGGCTTGGAACAGCGCTTCTGATTTCCGGGGTATTTTTCCACAATCGAATGGCCTACGCAAAGTAAGTGTCAACCTAATGGTTCATAAAAGCACTTTTCTGGAGAACAAATGTTAAACTGTTCATCATGACTGAACACAAAAAGCTCCTGCACTGGATGCGCACAGGCTTCATACACCAGGCTGCACAGAAAGCCCATTTAGAGTTGGAGTTTGCATCACGTTGCTACCTGCAAAACACTCCTAACACTCTGTTCCCAAAGGGCTTTCTCCAGGATAACTTCAAGTAAATAAGGATAAAGACTTTTTGATACTTCTGAAGGTTTTATTATTGGAGAAATTTTCCTACTGAAATTTTTCTATGGCCAGTTTATTCTGTTATTCCAGTTACAGTTCGCTCCTTGTGCCTGGGCTTTTTTTTTTCTTCTAGTTTAAGCAAAGAAACAAGCTAAGCTTTCATTGCTGCAGCATTCACAGCCCTCCACAGTATTTCATTCAAAATTGAAGACCTTCCAAATCTGGATTCTTTTTGAGCTGGAAAAGTTCTACCAACATGAAGCATGTTCTAATATTCCCTGCTGCCACCCATTTCTGTAATGTCAGGCTTGCTTCCTTTGTAGTTCCTTACAACAAGCCAGAACAAAACCTACAGTATGTCAGGACTAGAAGTGTTGCCCGTGTACTGAGAACACGCTGCTGTTCCCACATGAGTGCATATTGTTTCAGAAGGGCTTTGATGACATGGTGTCAGAAATAAACCAGCAGAGAGATTGCTCCTGTCAAGTAATCACAAATACCTAATTTTAGCGCTGCAGGATGCTCCAGCTCTAACAAGCTCCCGGATCAACCAGAGTGAAAGCTGTACCATTGTAGTCGCTGTCTCTGCTGCGTTTAGGGAGAACAAGGTGAAGTCTAAGGTGGACTAAGGTTGTTGGTAGAAAGGGTCTGTGCAGAGCGTCACAGTTTCAGCCTCTCTAGAGAAAACAAAACGGATGAGCATCGCTTGAGAATGCCGTGTACTGTGCCCAATCGTAGCTTTCTCTAGGAGAATGGTTTGGAGAAGTTGTGGTAAAAGTCAAAGGGCCGGTAATATGAAAATGCTCTTCTTGGATGCCTATGGAACTTAAAAGAATCCTGCAAAATATCAGAAGATGCAGACTTGGATCTGATAGTCCAAGGCCTCCCTGGACTCCAGTGGTGCACCATGTGCTGCAGACCCCAGTGGAAGGGGAGATGTTACCATCACTGTGCACTTTGGCTGCTCACTTCTCATGGCAGAAGGAAGCACATTGGCAATAACTAACTCCTCATTAACTTTTTCAATGTTATATCAGAAAAGATTCAAGTCCAACAAATCAGGCCACTCTAAGACCATGAATTCCTGAAATCATTTATAACACCGGGAAGAAAAAAAGTATGTAGGAAACCTGAAACTCTCTCAGAAGAGAACATCTCTCCTACACCAAGAAATGGTGGAGGCAAACGAAAAACACTTAAACAACAGGAAAACTAAAGAAGCTGATAAAAAGGCATAGTCATACCTACATCCATGGGGTTAAATGTTTAGCCAGAAGTACAAAACGAGAGGAATAAACACCAAAAAGGCAGAGAGCAGAAGATGCTCTGCTCTTTTGGGGCTTGTCCACATGTAAATTGTAAAGTGAGTTGTGCTCATTTGTAGTGTACAGCCTAAGTCTAAAATACACATAATGATAACTGGCATTGTATTTATTAGCTAGGCATTCACCAGCAATTGATCAGCAATCGACTGATATTCAGGATGTAGTACATCTCTGAGTACCACTGCAGTACAAATAAAGAAATTAATACACTTTCCTGGGTGTAGTACAGCTACAGTGAAAGAAGAGAGACAGCTACAGAACCAGAGCCAACACTGTCTGCTGGATCCTGCAACACGGGAACAGAAAGCGGGGACTTTTACACAAACCCCTCGGAAGATTTGGCCAAAGCAATAAACCTGCACGGGAATTTTGTGTGATGGTGCCTCCAGGAAGTCCCAGACTGGCTATCCCAGCAAGAAATACGAGTATTCAGTTAGTTTTACTACTCCCAGCACTGTGTAATTACAGAGGACTCACCTGATTTAAAAATTTTAAGAGATATGGGCTTGGCCAAAGCCCCAACAAACTTGAGTGGTGCAGCATGAGGACCAGAGGCCCAAAGGAATACGAGATTTTTACCATTAGTGTGTATTTACAAGCTCTTCTGACAAATCAGGCTGCATCCAGAGTGTGCCAAAATAGTTACGTTAATTCTGTTTGTCTGATACTGCTTTCTGCACTAACTAGTTTGGCCAATGAAGTATCTCCTCCACACAGGATTGAATTGCTGCAGGATGGAGATAAATCTATGAGTGATATTTTGATTTGAGATTAAATCATTAGTATTATCTGGCCTAGTTTCCTGAACCAGTAAGTGAAGACATGTTGTTTTAAATCAGAAAATAATCCAGCTGTAGAGCTGCTACAGAAAGAAAACATGGGAAATGGTTTCATAACCATGTTACGTGAAGACTACGAGACCTGCTGTCAGGGGATTTGAAATTCTAAAGTCTGACTTCATTGTCTTTTAAGCTGAAAGTCAAAAATGTAAATTCTTCTGGAAAAAAAGATCTCTTTCTCAGATTACTTGAAGCATTTCATTTCAGCAAATGTAAATATTTCTTTTTGATTTGCCCTTAGAAAAATTTAATCTATATTACAAAGGAAAATACTCAAAGCAAAACAGATTTTTAAAACAAAAAGCCGAAATAGTGCATCATCAGAACTGTCTTGGGAGAGTCAGGAAATCCCCCAAGTAACTCCTGCTGAAACAACCTCCTCTGCAAAATCATTCCGGTTCTGAGAGAGCCACGTGTTGATACTGAACACGGTTCCATTCCAGCTTTGCCAAGGTCCCACTTAGACATGTGTCATGCACTAAAAAAGTCCACAGGACAAGCCCCGAAGAGATGTGGCCTTCCATAAATTAGGCTAAAAACATTCTCTAGAGCATAATGAAGCACAGAAGAACATGTTCCTAGCTGAGACTGAAAAAAGGAGATAACCACTACAACAGGCTACTGAATAGGGAGTATTAAGTATATTACTTAATTAGAAGAATATTTTCTGCTCTCTGATACTAGTTTTCAGTACTCAAAACATCTTGGAAAAAAAAATGGAGCATATGAAATCTGAAATGAACAGGTTTTACATTTTCATCATGTTCAGAACTAATTCTAATTAAGATCTTGTCTCAAAATATGCAGAATCTAAAAAGAAAACACATATTATCTTGGGAAACTAAAAATACGCTTCCCCAGGCAATAGTAAGGTTGTGCTGTCAGAAAGCTCCCTCCTGTCTTGAAATCTTGACAAGAGAATATGATGATGAGCAAGATATTAGCAGATGCACAAAACTAGAAGAGATAACCGAAATAAAACATATTATACGAGAATCAACTACTTTTTCACACTACCATTTTGATTAGAAATGCATAAAAAGCCAAGAAACGCTTTCCTCACCTTCACAAGGTTTCATGACCTTCAAAAGGGTCATGAAAAGGCTTCCCAATGTCTTCAAGACACAAGATGACAGCACTGTGTGATAAACTCGCGTTTTCTAGGTGTTATTCATGAAATTTGCCTGAAACTTTCACATCTTTGGAAAGTTTGGCGTGTTCACTCCGGGTAAATTCCAAGCCACTCATTACAGATAATACACAACAATTTTACACAGCAAAGTGTCAAGTTTTCAAGGAGACACCATTTTCAGAACATTACTAGATGTCTTCATTATCCGTGAAGTGGGGAGAGAGGCCAAAAGAGCTGTCAGGGCAGCTACGAGAAGTTCCTAGCACGATGATGCCTTTTTGGCCCTAGATCTTACAGAGTAACTTCTCACCATCACTGAATTCACCTCCATTTTTACTAAAAGAGGAAGAGCTGCAGTTGTAGTCACCTGCAAGACTTGGTAGTACCTCGTGCTCCCTGCCTGGGTAACTGCAGCATTTCTTCCAAAGCAGGTTAATGGGCAACGTGCTTCCTGGATGAATTCTGGAACGAATAATCATTTATGAGGAAAATCAGAAAACTTTCAGAATCCATAAGCATTTTCTCTCTCCTTCCCAGTGTGAAACAAATAATCTCACAAAGAAAACACAATGGAAAGTGGTGTAGGTATTTGCAACACTAAACACACATTGGACACTTGTGGGAGGTTGCCAATGTCTATTAAGTACCAGAAACGTCCTGCTGGGACCATGTCTGCATGGCAAAAGGGCCAGTGTTTATGGAGAGGCAGTAGCCTGGCCCCTCCTCCAGCATCCCCCACCACCCAGCGCCATCGTTTTGGGGATATCAGGTTCCCACCTAGCCATTTATGGACCTGTCCTCCATGAGCTTGTCTGAGCCTGCTGGCAGCACCTGTCTCCCCAGCCTCGCAGGACACTGAGTCCTGGGTGTTCACCACCTCCTGTGCAAAGAAATTCTCTTTCATCGCTTACAAGCCAATCTCCTCCTTATTTCACCCACCCTATTATCACAGGATTTGGTGAACAACAGTTCTACATCCAACTTATCCCTCACCTTCCTGATTTTGCAAATGACAATCATACTCCCCCCACAGCCTTCAACTCTCCAAAGTGAAGTCTCAGACTTTTTAGACACAATTTATGAAGCAGCTTCTCCACGCACCTCATCGTTTTAGTCACTTTTCTCTCTACCTATTGTAATTCTAAAACACCCTTCTTGAAATGCTAAGACCAGAATCTGCATGTGCTATTCCTCTTGAGTACTGCTATTAATTACCGGTCCAGTTCAACTAACATGCCTTTAAAAAAGTATGGCACAAAGTATGTCATTGAGCATCTTCCAAAGGGCCAACAGAGGTACAATTCCTGCATTCCTGATCTTTTTATCTACTAAAGCCAAGTCCTCTGTGATCTTCCTGATAAAGAGAACCCCATCTCCCAGGTTAAAACCTCAGTTGTTTCCAGCAGGCATTTGGTTTACAGACTCCTAGGTCTCTTCCGATTTTTTTTCTTTATTTACTTTCCTACATATCTTGTAGTTGAGCAACTTTGGACATCATGCTACAGGAGGAGAGGAGAGCTATAATTCTGAGAGCAGAATGTGTTGGCGGCTGGAGCAAGGTCTGGGACCCAGAAGAACCAGTTGTCACTTTCTTGCTATGTCACAAAATCTTCTGCACCTTTGGGCAAGCTGTCACTGTCCTGGTCTCCATTGGTAGAGTGGAGACAGCAGCAAGTCTGACTCCTGAGGATGCTCTAAAGCTACAGACATTAACCACTACGAGATCCTCATCATCAGTTGAAACCAATACATAAAAAAATAACTGCTGCTTCATGAGAGAAGCAGGAACCAACCTCCTTGTCTGGTAGGCTCCCATTTTAAACCCTTTGTAAAATGCCTAAGACTGCTCCCTAGGGCCAGCAGAACAAAGAACATTATCTTGACCTCAAATCATAAAGTGCTCCTTCACATTCTGGCTGTGGAAAGGCTGTTCCACAGGCTACTGAGGAGCTGGAAGAACTACGCTTCACTCTGTGTGTGTGATGGGTAGGAGGAACAAAATCTGTCTCCTGTTCTTTCTGAAGAACTTTGATATCTGTATAAGCACCACCTACTCATTATTTATTGTTTCCATTCTGCAAGTGCACGTCACAGTGGCTCTGCAGATCTTTAATCTTTCATGCTGTATATTCCTCAGGGTGCAAGGGCTTTAGTACAGCAGTGTCTCGAGACCTTGGTGCTCCCACAGATGCAACAGAGGTTCAGCACTAAACCCAAATTATTAAATGGGCTTATTAACTTGCAAGTTTGCTCACTGGCTTAACAACTAACACGTACCTTGGCTTCTTGCCCCGTGAGGGATCGTGTTTTCTCCACTTCCCTAAGAAACTGGTTTATTCAAATCCACATTGTTCTATGAAGACCAATGTGATTGCTTTTAATGTAAAATTAATGTTACAAAGTATTGATTAAAGCTAACTATCATTACAGAGGAAACACCAGTGATTTTGGGTTTTTTAATAGGTTGATTACTCGTCTGTGTGTGCACCCTACAAAGAGTGCAACAGCGAGGTATTTTAGAAACTAAGTGCATATTTACTCTCAGTAAAGGGTTTATCAAATTTTAAAAATCAAGGGAGAAAAAGGAGTCATCATCTTTCAAACAAAGTGACCATAAAGCAGTATCTGAGATAGCTCTTCCCCAATACCAAAAAGCAGACACAATGCCCCTCCTGCACTTTCTGTTAAAAAGCGATATCCCCTTTAACAACCTCCACCAAACAGGCATCCCGCGTCCGGCAGTTTTTCTCCAAGGCTAATTTCCACCTTCAAGTAGGCTGCAATCTGATATATGCATAAGCATTGGGGTTATGAAGATGTTTGTGTAACAAATGGAGAAATGCAAGATTATTTACTAGAGCAAGAGGTAATGAAATAAAAATACACAAGAAAATATTATTTTACAAAGAGGGGACTATTGTGTTTATAGCATTCCTTACTCTTTTTACTTTCAATAGGTTTTTTACTTAGTCGAAGGTTTTGAGCACTTTGTTTGGGTTTTTTGGTTTTTTTTTTTTGTTAAAGAATGATGACACTGATATCCCACTTCAATTATTCAGTTCAAAAAATACTGAAACTTCCCTTGAGAATTTCAAAACCTTTACTTCTTTAAGCAAAGACAATATTCTGTAGCTACCCTCGAGGCTAGAGTTTAAAATTAATGTTTCCATCTTTTCCCAAGTTCTCACAGAAGAAATGCATCAACACTCCTAAAAGTGTCTATCTAAAAGGTTTTAATTAGTATTATTTTCACACTTAAAAAAGAAAGGGAAGTTCTATATTGGTGCAATCTTTAAATAAAAACTGCTAAGCTGCAATCAGTGGGGTAAAACAGAATTTGGAAATATAAGAATGACTTTCAGACATGGCAGAAGAGTATTTGCCTAAGAGACAAAAAACCGTTCATATAATATGTGAGTTATTTATAATACTACTGACTTGCCAACCTGTAAGTAAATCCTACTAAGTGTTTTGATTGTTTTCTACTTAAAACCTAAACTGCCACAGTAGCTCAGTACAATACTGCTGCATTAGTAAAAGCTTAGTGCTTCAGGGATCTGTGTGCTGCTCTAGTAGTATTCACCGTATTTACCAACATTACTACATAGCAAGGAGGAGTTACAAGATGTACAGGGAAGCAAAGTCCCTTCCGAATGAGAAATTTCACTATTTCTCTTCTTTTACAATTCCTCACCAGATCCTTACTAGCAGCGTACATTAAATATGCTGTACCTGCCAGAGCAGCACATCCACACGAAGCATCAGTGGCTCCCACCAGCACTGAAAGCAGGTTGGATGCTGGCGGCTGCCCAGCCAGAACCTTTGCCTTTCCCATCCCTAATCACGTCCGCAAGACCCAGAGGGCACCCCTCAAAATGAAAAATTCTCTGTAATTAAGGTTGGTCGTTGGACAAACGTGTTTCAACATGGCAGTCAGAATGGAGTAGTGCACATGCCATAGGCTCCAAAGCAAGCTGGCAAGCCATGAGAGGCACCTCTCCAGCACGGCTCTCCTGCACCATCCCACCCGGCGCTGCTCTGCAAGTTCACTGGAAACACCTTCACCAGCACCCGGGTAGAAGCAATGGTCACTCTGCTTCCCAAATCAGGGATGTGATGCCACAGACCTTGACATTACTGGTCCAAGGAAAAAAAAAAAAGAGTCATTGTGTTCTATGCAAACAGACCCTTTTAGATGGCAGTGGCAGAGCACAGAGACACTCCAGGCAGCAAACGCTAGCTAATGGCTGATCTGCATCACTTGCTTTCAGTTTTTTCAGTCCTCAGCAGCCCCCCAGGTAATTTGTTTCCTTAACCTGCTGTTGACCAAAGGCCCTTTTCCTACACAGGATTCAATGTTGAGAAAAATCCATGGCTCTTGGAATGGATTGTTTTTTCTTAAACTACTCTGACCCTTCCAAATGAAACCTGCCCACCATGCTCAGCATGACCCTCGGTGTCTAACCTTTGTCCGCACTGGAGCGGATTCCGCTCTGAGCCCAACATCTTGGGCCATGCAACCGAATTTATGTAGTCAGTGAATGTCAGGAGGGCTGTAGCCTGCACAGAGCAGCAGCACAGCTACTTACAGCATAGCTGTGTGGAAATACCACAGCCCAGGAGGTATCACAGCATGGAAAGCTACCAAATGACAGGCTTCAGGAAACACAGTTCAATGCCAGCAAGGCAACGGGACACAGCACACAGATGTGTGCTGTAACCCGGAGAACCACAGTTCCAGGATCAGTATTTGTAAGTGTCTGTCAACTGGGATGTACTGGAAAAGGACAGTGTAAATGTAGAGACCTGCTTCAGATGGCAGAGCACAACGTCCTCTCAGCAGTGCTGGAGTTGCACATGGTCTGAAGCAGGGAAATACCTTTTTTCATTCCCCTAAAGGAATGCAGAACCGATACCTGTAATTCACCATCAAAGTAAGCAAATTCCCTGCAGAAGTAGGAATTTCACAGACCCAGTATTTTCAACTACACACATTTTCTTCTAATAGTTATAACCCAGATGGAGGAGCAGCGTTGCACCATACATACCAAAAAGGTCCACTTCTCTTACAAGGACTAAATGAAGTCACAGCCTGCTCTGCTGTGCCATTTCTAATACAGAGCCTGCAGCTTCATTTTCTGGTGTACGCTGTGGCCTTGTGAGGCTGGCTCACTTCTCATCTTGTGTTTCTTAACCATGTTTTCAAAAAGCCTTTATGACATAAACATTTACTCTGGAGAAGAAGCTACCGTGTCCCATGCTGGGAAAAAATGAGGTGGGTTCACGCTGCCCCGGCTGCTGCAGTCTGGATCTGTGCCAGCAGCTGCAAGCGGTGCCTCAAGGCTCTCTACACAAGCCCTGTGGAAAAGCTTGGTGTCAGCTTGATGTGTCCCTCCCTGGGCAGATGCCTCCTAAGACATGTAGCTTCCCTTTCCACATAGATCCAAGCATGTGCCCATTTTTAAGAGCATCAGGTCTGTCAAATCACACTCACCACCTCAATTAGGATCGCTGCTCTGTGGGAGATCAGAAGCACTGATTCCAGACCAGCGCTCAACCAACACGCTCCTTCCTTCAGCCTTGATTAAAGCATTTCTATTCTCTGTAAGTACCTGGAGGAAGAGCTGCTGTGACTGGAGCACTGCCTCCCACCAGCCAGTTCAGCAGGCGAGTGCGACACATCGCAGAGGTGCTCATCTCAGGAGCTACTGGCTCATTTCAGAAGGCCAAAACTTTAAAAAACACGAGCATCTTTTTAGAAAATACACATTCGTCTACTTGACGTGGAACATAAGATTGTCCTGCCTAATATTCTCATAAGCAAACTAGAGAAAGACAGTCTTGGAAAAACTTGGAGGTAGGTGAAAGCTGGTTGAGTAGCTGTGTGTGGGGAGTACCTACCACTTCCACTGACTTAAGGTCAAACAGAACCCTACAGGCAGCGATGCTGAGGAGCCTGTCTGATTCTCTATAACTACAGCCTGGGTGATGGACAGGAATATATCTTCATACGTTTTCAGACAACGTCAAGTTGTAAAGGACCTCAAATAAACATGGGAATAAAATAAGAATTGAAATGATTCTGGTAAATTGAAAAAAACGGTCTGAAAAGAACAAAATTCACAGGGACAAGTGCTGGGGACTATCCTCAGACAGAAATAATCCACTGTACAAACACTGAATGAGAAAAGAGAGAAGTTCCTCAGGAGAACATTTTGATCCTCAGCCGTAAGATACTGTCACGAGCCAGGTGTGACACCTTGACACAAAAAGAGGTGGACACCATACTGCAGTGTGCAGAGAGCCATAGAGCCTGCAACGTTTAAGAGAGAATCCTTTCACGCTGTTCATCCCTGGAAAGATGGCAGCCCAAACACTGGCTGAGTTTGAGTACTGCACTTCAAAATGAGGTGGACCCATTGAGAAAAAAAAAAAAAAAGACGCAAGCAGAGACCTCAAAGCGTAGGTAGAAAGAAAGGGGGTTGTTTTATATTAGAGATAAGAGGATTGAGGAAGAAGGTGATAAAAGTCATGGTGAGCAGACATGAAGTAATGAGCCAGGAAGAGTTTAGAAGTAAAGCATGGGGACTAACTCCAGCTTGCCTTAAGGAGTCACCTGGGAACTGAGAGAATCTTTCATTTGAAATGTTGGCACAGTGATTTCCTCTGTGCAGCCCTTGTTAGATCACTGAGCTTCCTGTACGAGATGTCTCCTCAGCCCACCAGCCACTTCTACTGTCCAGGAGATGCAATGCTCTTTACTGAGGAGTGCCCGACTAAAAGGTGTGCTCTGGAGATGGGAAGCACTTGGCTTCCCATCCTCTTAAGCCTGAAGTAAAGCAAAACTAAAGCAAAACAGTGCTTCTGATGAATGAAACCTCACCCATCAAAAGATCAAAATTCATTCAATCATGCCACCGATAAATAAAAGTACAAATCAGACTGGCCAAGTGAGGTGACAGGTTCAAGAAAGGTGTTAATTACAGCTTTACTATTATACACACCAAATGCAACACCTTATTCGGCACAACCAACCCCTGGAAGGGTACAGCCTCCAAACACAATGGGGACTGTTAGGAGCGTGTTACAGAACGGGACTTGTCAAAGCCACCAGCAATAATGTCTTTTTCATCCCTGAACTTTATTCAAATTGAAATTAATTATTGTCTGATTAATCTGTTTTCCTTAAACTTTTTTTGTGATCACAAGAGCTTAAGGCAAAAATTTCCAGTTGTTTAATATCCCTAATTAGAGTCAAGTTTTCCAGAGAATTCTTGTTTATGCCATTGGGCCAAGATTTTCAGCAGTGACAAATGATAACAGAAGGGGGTCATTTGTTGTACTGAGAAAGGGACCCCCTTTTAGTGGGGAAAATAACCACTGCTCTTGGAAAAACAAACTACTTTAAGGAATGTCAGTTCAGACCTCCAAAAATGGAAGTATCTTATGGAAACAAAAGCCCAAAACAGGGCAGTGTATGGAACTCTTTGAAAAGACCTGTCTTCTGTTTGATGACAGCAGAGGCTTGCTGCAGGTTTCTGAAAATAATAGCTGTTATTTACAAGCCTAAACAAGAAAGGAAATCTTCTGCAAACCTGGCTTCCACCTTGAATGGTGAACAGCTGATATTCCAGGTGTAACAATTTTGAAAATCACACTTTTGCAACCATTCCTATAAATAAGCAAGCTGGAGGTAAGCAGGGCCGCAGTGCACGGTACACAGCAATACCATAATCCAGGCACAGTAATTGAAGCAAATCACACAGGAATCCTACCCATGCGTAACTCTTTTCAACAGTTTGCAATGAATCCTTTTCGGGGATCAAGGCTAGCCCCTCAAAAAATGTGGTCTCAGCTCCAAGCTCTCCTCTGCTTGTGGCAGGTTTTTATCCTTCCTGTAAACTGAATTACATTGAGGATCAAAATACGCTACTTGTGGAGCTATAACAAGCACATCTTGTATTGAAGCAAATTATTGTAGAAGCAAAGGGAAAATGCACATGAGTAAAATATCTGATTAGTCCTATCTATAGAGGCGTTCAAGGCTTTAAAAGAGAAAATGGTTTCCTGTAAAACAGTGACTGGTACTCTTAAAATATTCTGATTCGTGGACATTTATTATTTCCCAGTAATTAAATGTTCTTCCTTCTTTTCACTCTAACTACATTACAATTTGTGACATAAAAAGACATAAAAAAGATGAATACGGCTTTGCTTGCCATAGCTGAGGAGAAGGCAAGCTGGAGAAAGGTTGTTTTGCCAAGTTGATGTTTTGAAGATTTCAGACTACATTTGAGAGGAGGCATCAAATCTGCAGAGAACCGATAGGGACTGCTACCTCCTCCCTCCCCAGTGAGGCTGCAGCTCCCTTCCCTTCTCCTACAGAGTTCCTCCTCTGGCCTGCTTCATTTCCTTCCTTCCTGCTAAACAAGATAAGCCCAGGGAGCAACAATATCCATTAATAGGGTTAGCAAGGCCAAGCTGAACTCTTCAGCGTAAAAAGGTCCCCAAACTCCCATGTATGGTTCAAAAATTCAAAGGATTCTTTTTTTTTGTCTTTTGACTAAAGACAGATTCAGCTTCTTGCCTTGTTTTTGAGCCTTTGAGATACATGTTGCTCTGTTCCTTCTGCACTACAAAGCCTGCTCTTTCTTTTAATCCAAAAGCTAAGCATCACCACTGGAGCCCCACAACCGCCGCCTGGGCTTCACAGCTACAACCACACCCCTACTTTACACTTGCACAAAATCACAGAGGCCAGGCAACAAGCAGGAGGGGGATTGTTTTCAGAAAGCATTTTGAGACCCAACTTCACCGTTCTCTGACAGCAAACTTCGACGTGAGTACATATCACAGTTTTAAAACTTCCTACGCTGTTCCCCCTGACCTTCAAGCTTCCATATGAAATTAATAAAATGCATTCCACGACTTCAATGACCTGTGACTCCCCATTATACACCAGGTTTCCTTGGTTTAACACAAACATCTGATTATATTTAGAAAAAGTTTAACATTAGAACATAAGCCTGGGCAAATCTTAATTTTTAATACATGTCACAAAGCCAACTGTGCATTCTGAACCTATTAATGATTATTTCTCACAGCACTAATATCTGCAGGATTATTTTGAACAGCAAAATGGTTCAGTTCTAAACATCTGACCACTATATACTGTAAATTGCTTATTATCAGCAAATTGCCACTGAGGGAATTAGCTCTTTCAAAAGCAAACCTACCTGACCCATCGGAATTAGGCATTGAGCTGATTTTGTTCAGTACATGCAACTGCTCCAAGCAGAGCAAAGCTGAAGAGCAGGCGGGCTCCCCAGCCTACAGAAGCAGGGGGGATCACCAAGCTGGCCTTGCTCTGAGCATGACAATGACAGCCGGGTTCACATATACTTACTTCCCAGCATGGAGCAACACACTCAGTTATCTCCCATTTCTGCCCTTTCTTTCCCATCACAGCAGAGCAGAGAAGAGGTCAAGAAAGTGCAAAAAACTCGCTAGAAAATTATTGCTGAAGGACCTCAGTGATTTGCTTTTGTGACCGCTGCTAGCTATGAAGGGATGGTAGGATTAATGGATTTTTTTTTTTCTGGGCAAAAATAATTATGATCCTGTATTTTTTCATCCTTTCGCTTCTATGAATTACATGAGTTCATTTAAATACATGGGGCTTAAGGAGCTTTTTCTTCTAACAAAACAAAAAGATGCTAAGCTCCATCTCCATAAGCATTATCATCCTAAGCAAAGCAATGACAGACCCAAGCAAATCCAAATATGAATTATTAGAGCCTGGCAGAGGACCTGGCTGTCCACAATTGCACTCTCAATGATTTGTAGAGCTTTGACTTCATACTGCCTTGTCTTTGCATGCTGGTCAGTAAAAACCAGACAATTTCTCCCCTGTGTTGGAAGGAGAATGTATAATGAATAATGAGGAGGGAAAACAGAAGTAATGAAGGAAGCTACCGCTTATTTGTTTTTCCTTTCCTTTATAAAAACCCATGCTCCATTTGGTCACAGGAAAGACCGATGCAGGAGGCTAGAAGGAAGGCTTGTCGAGGTGTTACTGCTGCCTCGATGGCATGGCATTTTTCCACTCAATTAACAAGAAAAAATGTCAGCCTTTGCATGTGAAGCCCAAAGCAGGTCAAGCCAGGCATTTTTCTACCTTTCATTTGATGCAGTGTTTGCTGAGAACACTTTCAAAGGCATCCACCACTTTCTGCTGTGTAGAGATGAAAGAACACATAAAGAACCCAAGTCCAGCGCAATTTATCAAACCGAAGATATCAGGTTAGATGTAATGATACCTGCAACATCCACCGCACAGGTTCAGCTTGCCTCAAGACTAGGAGCACGCACACAAAGCCATTTTAAATTTTTGCACCTGACTTGAAAACTCCGCAGAAACCAGGACTGTCAGACAATTACAGCATTTAAGATTCCAGTTACTACCAAAGCAGTCCCTTTTTTTACGGTATATCTAGCTTTCTGCTTCTGCTACCAGAAAATGACAAACGAGCCTAAACAACATAGCATGGAGACATGAAATTTGCCCAAAGTCAAGCGTCTGTGGAATGACTACTTCAGATGTCTCCATTACGCACAAAAGCCCAAATTTCAATCCAAGTCTAAATATCTCCCAGGATATTTAAGAAAAATATGGAGGAACGCACATGATGCTGCAGCACTGGTTACAAGCTATGCCTAACACGAACTGTGTAGCAGACTAAAAATGCTTCACTGCAGCTTCATCTTAAACCAAGCCAGAGGTTTCACGGAGGCATCAATTTTCCCCTTGCTCAATTTTGCCCATTGCTCCCTAGATCCAACGCAGATTTCTACCCCTGCCCCCATGCTTAAGGGGTTGCTTTGTTCTTAAGACCACTTTGGACTCTGCAGTGTTCTGGGGAATTGACCTGCCTGCAAGGGATTTGGAAAGACTGGTATTGAGAAATATCAGCAAACCTTATCCACCTAAGTCTAGACTTGGAGAAGAAGCCTCCCCCCAGCCCCATGTTGCGTGTCTAATCAAAAGCACTAGATAGAAGAAATTAAAAAGTCCTTTCCCTAGGCATATTTTTCCACCGCTGCTTTTGTTGTTCAGCTCTTCAGTTCTGTTCTCACTTCCAATGGTTTGTGAAGCTTTGACTAGCACTGATTATGCTAAGCATACTTTAAAGTGCTGCTGCCTATAAAATATTACATTTACAGCTTTGGCACACTAGAAATAAATATTATTTATCACTCCAGAACAACAAAACAATTACTTCATTTTGTTAACGCATTTCAGCCACAGCAGCATATGGTGCTCTCTTGCACACAGAGATCAAAACCCACTAGCCAAAAGCCATTCCCCATTAGCACTCTCGAGTTTGCCCTTTGCTTATCACGTATCCTGATCAGACTGGAAGTCACTTATTCCAATTTGCTTTGAGGTTTTGTTCAGCTAGAAGAAGATTTTGAGAGGCAGCCAGCACTTGGTAAAACGTGCTACAGATTCGGGAGAGCCTGTTAAAGCCTGAAAGATTTCCTTTGATTTTGCAGTGCTTGTTGGTAGGACTTTTTCTGTCCTTGAAAGATGACGTTGCTTCTCTGCGAAGCCAACTTTAAAAAGTTTACTTGGTTCCTTTTTACATGCACAGACAAATGGTCATTTGGACCTAATAATCAACAGTGCTTTGCGCAGACAATGAGTTTCCAGACAGTACCAGAGTTTCCCTGCACTCCACAGCCATGGTTATGTATAAAACAGAGCCGCTCACCCTTTGGCTTGCCTAAAGGCACAGCCTGCCCCTAAATGACTTCCATCTCTTTCGGCTAAATCCATCGCTCTGTGCTGAATGTGCTTGCTGGAGTCCTACCTCCACGGCTGACACCTCTTTTGCAAACACTGTTGTCGCCTCCACGTCACCTGCAGAAACCTTAATTTTTAGGAATTAAAGGCTCCAGCATGTTGCCCACACTCCTCGCCACTAATGGAGAACAGAAATGAGTGACTCTCATGATCTGAGTGTACGCAAGTTACCGCTGACTCTTTCCACCTCATCAGAAAATTAAGAGAGAGAAAAAAAGACAAACCTCAGCCTCCCCCATAATAATTTTGGATGAACTCATTTTTCAATTACAGCACTGTTTTGTTCCAGCTCTTGCTAATGCCCTGCAGTCTGTTCACCTGTAGAAGCAATTGTTCCTTAGATCTCTTCTCTCCTGTCCCCCTTCCCCTGGGCTATTTTGGCTTGAGACATATCACTTCTAGAATAGACAAGATTAATATAGCTTTCCCACCAAATTTAGGCAAGAATATTCAGATGCTTTAGCAGCTGCCTGGGCTTCTTAAGAATCCGGTAATCCTTTAATCTCCAGACACTTTTTTTTTTTTTTTCATAAAAGATTCACAAGCAAAACAAATGCAATATGGATCAAAAATTCAATCAGAATGCTTAAAATGCAATTACATTCATCAGGGTGCTCTGTTAGGTTGGGTATTAAATCTGGGTTTTATTCAATATCCTCCTTTTATTATAAAGCAATATTTTTCCACTCTGTAAACCATCTGATCCCTAGGCTAAAGTCCTCTTTGCCCCAAACATATACAAAAAATGGAGGGGGTTGGGGAAGACCTGGTTAGAAATTCCTGTACAAGACCACTCCAGTGGGGATGTGAGAAAGAGACATATAAGACAGTGAGCACAGACATTCTACCGAAACAGGGAGGCTAATTTCAGAATGTGAGATTCTGCAGCTATGGCTTTAATAAGTAGTTGTCAAATGAGTTCCTTCTTTAACTCCATTTTCAAAGCAAATCCATGTGTCTGCTTGCACCTCTCTGCAAGCATTTCACCCCATCTTGCAGTTTTAAAGGAGTTCTGAAATTTTAATCACATTGTTTTGCACCAGAACTATTTGGAAATTTTCCAACCCAACGTATTTTTCTTGGGGAAGCGCCAACCTGTTTAAACCAAAACTTTTTTTTTGAAAATACAACTTCAACCAAGTCTTCCATGTCAGACTCGGGAGGGAGCTCCTGGGGGGAGACCCCACCCAACTCAGCCAACTTCTTCACAAGCAGTTTGTGCTTAGGCTTGGGTGCAGGGGGGATCTACCTCTCTCTTCTGGGACAGAGCAAGGAGGGACGTGGTCCCACAATCTAACCATCATCTGGGCTACTGAGCTATCAGCTGTTTTGGGGAAGGGGCTGTAACATGTTCTCCTTCACACCCTCTCCTTTCCTGCCTCCTCCCACCAGAAAGATTTTGCTTTTATCAGAGTCTACAGCCCTACCAAAGCCCAAAACCTCTTTTCTTCTCCCACTGAGAGATAAAACTGAAGCAGGTACAGATGCCCAGCAGGCTGTCCCCATTAGGTCCCTGCAGAGCCTCCAGCGCTGGCAGCCCCAACCTGCTGAGTGTACAGTCGCTTTCCTGTCCTGCAACTGAGTCTCAGCACAACCAAAAGCTTGCAAGTAAAAGGCTGGTATTCCTTCAGATCAGAGCACACAGGTCACCCTGCTCTATCTTTCTGCTACAAGGAAAGGGCGGTTCTCAGTTACATGGTGGTGGTTTAAGAAGACTGTCTCTACTGCTTCTTAGAATTTACCTCACAGACCTTCAGCAGCTCTTACCATGCTCAGTGCATCGGCAAAGAGGTTCAAGCACTCAGTAGCTTGCTGTGCACAATCAGAGAAGGCCAGGGATGGCACTGACTTAATGATTTGGATAATCTGCAAATTAG